>BQKN01067486.1:0-15897 GCA_022839385.1 Asparagus kiusianus | reverse complement strand
CCCCCCCCCCCCCCCCCCCCCCCCCCCCCCCCCCCGGGGGTTGCGGACTGTGTGGGGATGTTGAAGGGCAAGGAACCCCTAAATACGAGAAAGAAAATCAAAACATTTGAACTGCTGCCTGAAAAGAGAGGGATTTTATGCAAGCAAATAGCAGAAAGCTACTACAATAACAAAAGCCTCTCGCCCAAGGATTTGACGTCATACGGCATAAAGCTAATACACTTAACATATTTACACCACGAACATGATTAAAAGATCATATTTACACATAAACTGTGCTTTAAACCATGTCTCTAAACATTACCATGCAGTTTTTTTTTTCAAGATCTACAGGTCCTTTACTAATGGTTACGATAACATAAAAAACAACAATATATTTTTTCCCCGGCTAAGCGAGTAACAAGTATATAGACTATGAAAACATAGGAGCACGGATTTCATTCCAGAGCTTGGAAACTAGGGGTACGTTCTGCCTGTTTCAGAAGCAGCAGCACTCCTCCAATACACAGCAGCAGCAAAGGGCAGCCATACTGCAACAATGGAACAAAGATCAGAATACATGACAAGGATAGGTTTTGAAAGAACAAAATTACTTATCGTCCACTAGAGTCAAAGTTCATCTCTCGAACACGGTCATGGTAGAAGATTTACTGACAAAAACCTTATGGAATTTGAGAAGCATGTACTGATGATGCAAAACAACTTTTTTCCTGATAAAAAAAGGTCAAGTCTGAAACAATAGTTCAAAGTTCAGACTGAGATAGTTCTCAGTACATTTCCAAACAAATGACATATGAGATAAATGCAAGATATCACAAATTACTTCGATCACAAGAAGATTACTCCATACTGTCTACCGAGCTTGTGTCACAAACCTATTAAAGAGAAACGTTAATTGCAGGGAATTGGCAACGGTCGCAGGGGAATAAAACAGAAAGAGAGTTTCTTCTTCACATAGTGTTGAGAGTGGTTTTACTCCTTTGTTGCTTAGTCACACATTGCTTAAGGACAAACTCTTTTGTATCCCTAAACACAACAAATAACATCCCCAAAAGCTAGTAAGAGCTCTAGAAAATTTCACATTAACATGGTACCAAAGCCACCCTCTCTCATCTCTCCAATTTTCTAAACCCTAACCGCCACCCACTCAAACTCTAGCCACCACATTCTACCCCTCCCCAACCCTAGTCGCCACCCTCCCCAACCCTAGTCGCCACCACTCCCAACCACTGTTCAAAAACACTGTATACCAGCCGTGGATACTGTTCATCGGGGACACTACTCTTCCCCGTGTTAGACATGACCCGAAACAGTACAAAGCTACTGTTTATCTGCCTTGGGCACTATTTATCAGAATATTGTTCATCTATCATACTGTTCATCTTCCCCCCGATCAAATCTGATAAAAAAATAAAAAATTGTTAAGTTAATCATTTGACTTAACCAATTAGATCTTCATAGATCTTACGCTAATTATTTGTCTTATCAACTAAATCTTCATAGATTTTCAACCAATCATTTAGCTTAACCAATTAAATCTTCCTAAATCTTAAGCTAATCATTTAGCTTAACCAATTCGATCAAGCTAATCATTTTAGCGTCATCTTACAACGAGTCATTAACAATCTCTTTGAGATAAGAGATAAGTCGTTCTCTCGAAGAAACCAACTTTACAGGATGACTTGGTAGATTGATTACTTATGGTGATCAAGGTTTTAAATATCGGATGTCGGGTTCATGTCGCTCGGCCAAAATTCATGTCGGATAGCGGAAATCGGGGATATATCGGGGGACATGAAAAAAATATCGGATTGCCATATCGGATAGGTTGATATAATATCATAAATCTTCACATACTTGATAATTATATTGTCTAAACATATGAAAAAGTACATATGAGAAGGGTCTTCATTTTCACAAGCAACCACCAAGTTTTTGCTTTTGCATAGAAAACCAAATAGACACTAGAACAGCTTAACTGCATATGTTTAGACAATTCTTATTAAAGTATAATAATTAGCCAGAATATAAAAATTACTAATACAATTTTTTATACACAACTTTATTTATTAATGTAAAGATTTATTAATTGTTCAATTTAAGAATTTATGTTATTATAAAAGTCACTTCATAATTTTACACTCAAAGAAAAAGATTACAAAAAAAAATGTTCACATACAAAGCGCGTGCATTATACTAGTAGGAACAAAAAGAAAATTCTACTGAAATTGAAAATTAAACTCGTAATTTCTATTCTAAACTACTTACCTGCATCGACTAATAATTGCAGGATTTTTATTATATATCTGTCATTTCTCCAAACAAGAAACTAGTAAAACCGAAGTATATGTGCAACTAATACAAATAAATTCATGTGTTCTTATAGCCTTCCATTATAAAGAAAACACATGCAATAACAAGTAATTAAAACCTACAGCAAGCACCCATATGGGTAGTGGATAGGAAACAATGTGAAACTTTACATAAATAGAAGGTGAAAGATATTGCAAATCATATGATTTCAACATGTTAATATGAAACCGATATTTCTGAATTTTGGCCGATATTTGATGTCCGAAATATCGCCCGATATATCCGCTATTTTCCGACATGTCCCCGACATGACCTCAAAAACGCCATACACATTAAATTCAACAATTTCGTGGCGGTTAGGCCCCGAATCCGCAATATCGGCCGCCATGTCCGACATGGCGGCCGATATTTAAAACAATGATGGTGATTACTTGTTATAGATTGATTACTTGGTGACTATGTATTGATGAGTTCTTGATAGTTATTTGCCAAAAGATTATTAGTTGAACGACCTTATTTGCTATGTTGATGACGTCTTCCAGTGATTCTACTATTTCGGTGGACGAGAAAGTTGAGACGAAGACCTACACGGAGGTGCTCTGTAGCAAGGTCACTGACCAGAAATTAAATGGGTCCAATTATCTACTTTGACAATCACTAGTTTGAGTTTATGTTTCAGGTCAGGGAAAAGATCATCATCTTACAGATGACTCTCCCATACCAGTTACCTCCTCCTAAAACAAGATGACACTAGTCTACTTCATCAAAAGTTTAAAACATCATGGAACCGCGGGTTCTTCAGCTAGCAATTCACCGTAATATAATAAAATAGGTGTGAAAGTTCTTGAAGCAATTGTACTCAAGTAGTGGACACGCCAATCAAACATATGATGCAATTCATGAGTTATTTTAGAGCAAGATGTATGAGCATAGTCAAACTTTTGAGCAGTATGGCAACTTCAATTGCCTCGCAGAGAAGTTGAGACAGATATTCCTCATTACGGTGGATGTTCAAAAGATGTAAGACCAATGATATCAACTGATGATATTCACTTTCTTGGTTCTCTTCTACAGTCTTATAATTCAACCAGACGACAGGTTATTGAAGGTTAAAAATCAATTTCATAATATCATTAAAACTTTAAGAATAGATAAAGCTAAGGAATATTTTGAAAGCTCTTTCATAAAATATTTAAAAGAAAAGAAATTTTTTATTTTAGTCTTCTTGTACTTACACACTCCAACAAAATGACAAAATGGGGTGACTGAATGCAAGAACAGACACCTGCTAGAAATTGCTAGGACATTGTTATTCCATCGTTAAGTTCCAAAATAGTTTTACGGAATCCATTTTGACAACCTACTACCAGATCAATAGATTACCTTCATAAAATCCCGATCTCCCTTTTATATCTAGCTGAATACGCTTTTCATTTACCTCCTAAGATCTTTGGGTATCTATGCTTATTCACAATCATAGTCCTTAACGAACGAAATTAGATTCAAAATCTCTCAAAGAGCATTTTTCCTAGACATTCTAAGACTCAAAATAGTACATATGTTATTGCTCGTCCTTAAATCGGTATATTATTTCAGCTAATGTTGTCCTTTGAGAATAATTCAAAACATATTGCTTTTGATAAATCCTTAGACCCTTCTGATGATTATGACTACCTTATTATCGAGAAACCACTGTCAATATTCCTTCAAAGACTGTTGTACAAACTGATCTACCATCCAAATTTGCAGAACCAATTCAGGTTTGTACAAGACGTATTGCTCTACAACCTCCATCATTGTCCAAATCCACCCAAGTGCCTGATATACTAGAAAGTCAAAATATGACCGTGCAGCAAGTGCTCAGCCTACTAATGATCTTCCTATCGCCCTCCGTAAGGGTAAAAAATCTTGTTCTTGGAGTTCTTGGTATCCTCTTACACACTGTCTCCTACTCGCCGTTATTTCCATCATATTATTCTTTCATATTTTCTTTGGATTCTCACCCAATTTTCAAGAATTTGTCACAAGTTGCATGGTGGCAATGAAAAATGAGATGATGACCTTAGAGCGGAATGAGACTTAGGATCTTGTTACACTACCATCAGGGAAGAAAGCGGTTAGCTGTAAATTGGGTTTATACTGTCGAAGTAAATCCAAATGGCTCTCTAGCTCGCCTCAAAGCTTGATTAGTTACAAAGGGATATTCACAGATCTATGACCTTAATTATATCGATACATTCTCTCCTGTAGCTAAGATGACATATGTTCACATCTTATTTTGTTTATCGTTCTCTTTACTAGCCACCACATCAGTTGGATGTTAAGAATGCATTCCTTAATGACATTCTTGAAGAGGAGGTTTACATGGAGCAACCATTAGGTTTTCTTGCTCAGGGGGAGTGTTGAGAGAGTTGTTTACTCCTTTATTGTTTAGTCCCATATTAGTTAGGGACAAACTCTTTTGTATCCCTAAACACTATAAATAACATCCAAGAGAGCTAATAAGAGCTCTTGAGGGTTTCACATTAACACAGAGAACCAATAGGTCTGTAATTCACCTTATCCAAGGTATTTGACAGCACTTAAAACACATTAACAATAACAGTTTGAATATCCCAATTTATTCAAAGCACACAAACATATACCTCTGTTCCTAAAAGTTTCAACAGAATTTCCAGCTTACTATCTTATATTCCTACTGCAAGTCCGAATTCTTCAGAATTTTGCTATTCTTTTTTATTAACAATAACCATTATCGCAACTATATGATATGGGTTTTAGTCACATATTTGTTAGAGGAACATATGACTAAATATGCTTGGAGATTAACCTTTGAAGCAAATTGACTCTCAACAAATAATTAGCGACAAGAAATATATTAACTTATGCCTACAAGCATATAAGGTCTTTCTACTTCTAGGGCTATTACATGGAGCAGGATCTGTATATTATCCAGCACCCAATTACATGGAAATGATCTTTAACATTTTATATGTTGCACGCATTCAGCATCCTACATGTATTTCATTTGATGTAGGGTTATATACAATGAGAGACTTGTTGCCTTTATGGATGTGAGCTTCAGGTGCATTTGGGATTAAAGTTTGAGGCTTCTTCCATCTTTATCGTGATTTGATTAGTGAATATCTACGCCGACGGACATAAATCAAATTCAAACCATGTTGTATATGTGTATTGCTTTTTCATTCTCTTCTTAATATTTATGAAATTGTTAATTGTCTGCATTTTTTTTTCAATTTTGTGCATCAACTGATATTTAGTGGTTTTCTATTTACCAAGTAGCACCTCTCTCTCTATTCCTCTACGCTTGAGCCTCCAGTCGGGCACCACAGAATCTCCACAACGCATAATACCCTCTTCCATTGCCATTTTCATTTATTACCCTTAACATGTTTTTACATCAAATTTTGAGTAGAGATTCAGATACCAACACATAATGGGTATATGTTGACAAACATAAGTTCCAACATTACAAACACTTTCAATAGCACCCCAAATCTGATCCTAGCCCTCTCAGTACCGATGTAAGGGAAGATCATGGATCCATGATTCTGCTACCGATCAAGTTAACATAATGGGATAAAAGGAATACAACCCAGACTGCTAGGGACATGTCACCCTTCCTAGAAATAGAATGATCAACGTTCTCAAAAATTTTCCCCTTCAAGCAATTAGACCTGACTAAAATTTTGGTGAAATTCCCAAATATTATTCCAGTTGGGAGGATTTCTAATATTTCTTTTCTAAAGGTATATTAAAAGACAAGACAGAGGCCTCTTATTTGCATGAGTATGATAATTTTGGCATGCAAACTAGAAAGACTGGTTGCAGCGAGTTTCCTTGGAAACATAAAGCTTGGATTGATGCTTAGACTAGAATAGACTTGGACAATGTCTATTTGGGCAATTTAAGAGGTATCATCTGAGAATTAATTTCTTTTGGTGAACGTATAAAAGGTAGTGCTTCTCTATCATGTTCATGCAATGAACTTAATGAGATCACGCCTATTGCGCACAATTCAAGTGCTGTTCAAGTCCCAAAATCCGATGTATAATTCCAGAAAAGATTCACAAGGAGAAATCAAAAAGCTGCAGAAGGTTGAAGGCTATTGTGGTCTATAAACATGTGGAAGATATTCGTGATTCCAAAAAAGACTTCAAATCGGAAATTATAAGCATAGGTTGTGCCTACGGGGACGACTTACACTCTGGAAAAGGTGGCAAAAGGTAACATATGAAACTGTATATATTTATTCATGAAGGTTAAAGGTCAGAAAAATCACATTACTGGAATGTCATTTAGGTGCAATATTTAACAATCTAGAACAAAGAAGATACATGAGCCATAGCAGTGACATACAGCCACGAGAAACTCACCAACATTTTTACCACCAATTCTGTGACAAGTTACATAAGCTTGAAATGGTGTCATTAATGATAATGGCGGAGGGGGCAAATTCAATTCTCAAACTTATCTATTTTCCACCACTTCAATTCCTATTCTCCTGAAATTTTGATCTTGTCTAATGGGAAAAACTTGTAATGTGCTTCTTTATAGAAGAGGTGTTATGAAAAATCAAACAATGTGCATAGATGTTCCTCACATGGAAGTAAGGTCGTATCAAAACCCTATTGACTGATAAGAATTTGATCACAATTAGCTGCGACCCCATTAACTCACATAAATTCTCGAAAGTTATCTACAAGATCCAACTGAAACTCTCAAGATAACATCACTTAAATCAAAGACCAGAACCGAGAAAAAACAAAACATAGGCTTCAAAAAACAAATGCAAGCCCCAGTTTCCATCAATAAGACAGAATAGAAGCTAGCTTAACAGGAAAGAGAATACCACAAGGTCAAATACCATAATTTCCCTTAGAAAAAAGAGACTAAACACAACTAAACCATCAAAACAATAGAGTATCCAATAACACTAAACGAGACACCACTGGAACACCAGAAATAAGAAATAAATAAATAAATAATAAGGTATCAACAAGAAGAGGTCATCTACTTCAGAATCAATCAATTGACACATCTGTACTGCGTAGAAAAATAAGGGACTATTTGGCTGAGAATGTGGAGTTTTTGAACTCAGATAAAATCAAATTCTTCAGAATCCCCAAGTTTTTGAATTTTTATTTTCTTTGTTGAAAGGAAAGCTGACTGTGGTACCTGCTTTACCGTTTCTCTCAAAATTACTTAAAGAAAGAAATTTTGACACAAAAACTTAACGTGAGAACAAATTCCATCCATTCCCTCATCAAAATTACCATCTTCAAACCCAATTTTGGTTGAGCATTTGATTCTGATAGGATTCTTCCGTGTGAAATCTACTTTTTCCAATAGATTACTGATAATTCCATGGGCACAAACAGATCCAAAGATCAGCCATAAATGATACACATTCAACTACAAGAAAGCTAATTAAATCACCAAGCTACCAATCAATCAAAATGCCTAATAAACAAAATCAACTGCATTTGAGGTAAGATTGCATTCCTCTCATGAATTAAAGTCAAGTGTCATTAAGGATCCTATCAGAACTTGTGCGGGAAGTTCTGATCAACACACTGTAACAAACAGGGAGGCAGTTCAGATATTTCACTGCCCTCCTATTTGGCTTAAAGAAACCTGCACCATGAGGGGTTCTGATAGGATCCTTACTCGACTATGGTAATATCCTTGGGATTGACGAGGAGGTGGTGGTTGGTACTCATCACCATAGAAGCCAGGAATCTGGGATGCTATCATGAACCATAACCAGGGTTCAATTTTCCCCGATTCGCAGGGAATACGCCCTGATTCACCAACTCTAGGGACCCAATTTAGAATTCAAACCAGTTAAAATTTTGAAAAAGAACTATTTTTTAAATAATAAACAATAAAAAATGCAAGAAATTAAGCAAATAAGGTATGCATATCTTATTGCAACATGATTCTCAAGGTTTTTTTTTATTACCATTAGTGATAACCAGCATATTTCTTGAACTTGACTCTTACAAAACCTCTAATACCTACATTCATCAACTAAACCTAAAACGTACCATGTACCCTAGCGTGCTGTAAAAGCCTACCCCCTCGTACCCGATTCCTAATAAGCGGCATACCACGCTCCCGTACCTGTCCCATGAAACAGAACAAACTGGGTTCCGTGCAACTATGCTCATCAACAACTTATCCCCATTAAACATAAAGATGAGCTAGCAGTGAGAGTAAGTACTCACAAATTCACGAGTCCGTATAATTAATAAACAACTTCTTGAATAAGAGGAGAACTTAGGGAGACAAACTGTTTTCACCCCGTTTTCCTCACCGCTCTGAGGTAACAACTTTGGTGTTGAATTTGCAACCATACATGTACATTTAATAGCAAGCAAGCGATCACACACATGAGCAATCAATCAACAATATATCAGTAGTTAAAAAAAAATCCAAATGCCACAAACAAAAACATTAAGGAAGTGATAAGTCCCTTGAGCAAGCAATCAATCAACATATCAATAGAAGTATCAAGAACAATAAGGCAGGGCCGGCCCTGACCCTAAGCGGGTCAGGCGGCCGCCTAGGGCCCCGGAACTCCTAGGGCCCCTGCTACAATTTAATTTAATTGGAGCTAGTAGCATAAGTGTAATTTTCCACATAAGATAAATTATAAAGAAGATCAGATTCATTGTTAGCATAATTATAATTGGCCCAGGCCCACCATCACGAGTACGCTTGGTGGCGAAAAGATAAGAGGAATATTTTCGTAACTATCATTGTTGGAAAAAAAAATTTATCCTTGTCGAATATCTTCATCCCTCTCCACTGAGTCCGCTCTCCATTTTCGCCGCTCCCACGGCCTGGCCATCGCCCGGTCGCTCGTCGCTGTCCCGTCGCCTAGCCGCCCGTCATCGCCCCGGTCCCCTCTATTCTGTAAGTTCTCAGTTCTCACTAGGGTTTAGGAATTAGCCAATTAGGGCTTTGTGGACTTAGGGTTTAGGAATTAGGGCTTTGTGAAATTAAAATTGAAATTGATTAGGGCTTTGTGAATTAGGGCAGAATCAAACGAGATTTGGTGGATTGCCAAGAAAGAAAGCATCTTTATCTCAAACTTGGAAGAAATTGTAAGATCTTTTACCTTACATATACAGATTTTATTGTTTAATTTCAAATTTCAATTTAAATATTTGATATATTTTAGTCCCTAACATGTTTTTTGGTAGGAATTCTTGATTAATTTATTTTTCTCAATATTTATTAGATTGTAGCAGATTCAGAATTAAATTTGGATATCATGCCTCCTCGAAAGTATATGTATGGACATGATAAGCGGATAAATAAACAAAAAATTGAAGAATTCAATCGATCTCAAGCGGGAGCACTTGAAAAATTTATTACTAGTAGTAGAAATACATATTCTAATTTAGTTCAAGATTCGGTGAATATTGAAAATGAGCAACCTAGAAATCTAGAAAGCGAGGATTTGGTTAATGAAAATGCAAGGTGATCCCATTTAATGTAGTATGAATTGTGTTATTTATAAAGCATCAAGAAGTTTTTTGATTTTAATATTAATACGATTATGTGCTTATTGTCTCATTTTAATAAAAAAATATTTTGTTATCTTATAAAATTTTTTGTGTATGAAATATTATATATAGAGGCCCCTCATTTGAAACCTTGATTAGGGCCCCGTGAAAAATTAAGAATATCAGGGCCGGCCCTGCAATAAGGTCAAAAACCCATACATGGTACGCATTCAACTACGGTAATCACACAAAATCACAAGATACCAAATTACCAATCAATCAAAATACCCAAACCCCCCTAACAACCAACAAACTAAATTAACATGCAAGTTGAGATCACTTACCATCCTCTCAGAAAAGAGAGGCAAGAGTCTCCATTATACTCATGGCTGTGATAATACACTTGGGATTGAGGAGGAGGAGGAGGAGGAGGAAGTGGTGGCTGATATCCATCATTGAAATACCCCTGATACCCATAAGATGGTGATGGTGGATAAACCCCTGGAGGCGGAGGCTCAGGTGGGTAAGGCGGAGAATATCCTGCAAAATCCAAAAAAACCCAACAAAACTCACATAAATTAAAACATACCCATGAATCAAGAACCAAGAAAAAAAAAAGCAAGAATGCCCATGAGGGAGAAAGCATGGTGAAGTGAAGAAGAAGAAGTATGAGAGAAATCCATGAATTGGGTATTTGCCTGGGGGTGGATATGACTCATGAGAGACATGCTGGTAGCTCATGGTGGTTTGATTTTGATTCCTCCTTCTCTTGATCTTTTGCTCGTCTGTGCTTTGATGCGCTTTGTTGCTATACAGAGAGGAGAGGGAGATGATGAGAGGGGATTGTACCTTGCTTTAGAGTTGGGAGTTACTGAATGTCAGATGAAAAGCGTGAGTCCATGAGGTGGCGGTCGTCACTATGGGCCAAGGTCGGTTACGGAGTTTGGAAAGTGGGGTAGATAAACTACATGATGATATGAAATGAAAAAGGGGGATTTGACATTGCACACCATTAGATTGTTGGTTTTTCTAACAATACGCCTCTCATTGCTAAATTGTATCCGTATTCGAGAAAATATTTGTAATGGTAGCCCATAGGATATAGATATGATTACTCAAATTTATAACTGATAGGATATGATTATGAATATGATTTTTTAGTAAAATATCAGAATTTATATCAAAAATATCCAAATACATATTAGTCATATTGTTATTATAGTTTTAAAACTTAAGATTATGTATTTGAGGTTAATTTTAGTGATTCATATGTCTAATATTAGCTTTTCAAATAGAATGAACATATTAATGAACTCTTCACATGATTTGTGAAGAGTAACTATAGCTCTAGGTGTAGAATCATCACCACCAGATTTGTGATCAACATCGGTAGGAAGAGTAACTATAGCTCTTGTAGTAGGAGTATTAGGGCTCATTTTAACATCGGGAGTTAGAATTTGCCCTTCATAATCGGAGGAGGAAGCCATTTGATTAAAGAATTAGAGAGTAAAGGCGAAAATAAGAAAATATTAGAGAGTATTAGAGAGAAGTAAATGAGTTTTGGATGAGAAAAATAAATAAAAACTCGGTCTATTTATAAAGCCAGCCCTTAGCCAAATGACCAAAATACCCTCAAAATTTGGTCGTTTTTTACCGTTTTGAGGGTATATTGGTTAAAAGCCAAAAAATGATCGTTATGGCCGTTCAGACTGGGTCGGGCCCAGCCCGGCCCGGTCACAACGCATTCGTGACCGTTGTGGCTGGGCCGGGGCCAGGCCTGCCCGGTTAGCCCGACCAAACAGTCACAAACGTGACTGTTGGACCACCAAGCCGAGCCATTCCGACGCGACCCATTTTCCCGCCGAGTCAAGGCCCGGACCCGGGCTACCCCGGCCCAACCCTTTTGCTGGCTAGGCCGGGCCGGGTTAGGTGCGGGCACCGGCGAGGCAGCCCTTTTGCTGGCTAGGTCGGGCCCGAGCCCAGAGCCTGGCTCGGTCAGGATTTTCGGGCCATGCTCGGGCTTGGGCCCGACCAGGTCAGGTCCGGACATTAGACCGGGTCCGGACCTTGGACCCAAATAGACACCTCTAGGGAGAGAATTGTTCAGAGAATATATTTATTAAGAAAATATTTAGAGAGTTGCATGTGTCAGGGGAAAATGTCACACTTTTACTTAGATTGGTTTTTGCACATTAATTTTTTTGGAAAGTAATTAAATAATGGGAAAATGTCGAGTGGCACTTGCAATGGAAAGAAATTTAATGTAGTATATAGATGGCCGCAAGTCAAGCACGCTTTCTTTCATCCTAAGGAAAAGAAGATGCCAATAATCTAAGACCATTTTCTTTTATAAAAGCAAGCACCCTTTACTACGGAATGTACTTTACTGGGGTATCGCCACCAACAAGTATGACCACATCTTACAAAACATTGGACTATACGTTTCCATAGTTTTTACATAGTAAAAGCCTTTTTATTTATTATTTCTTTATTTATTTTTATTTATTTTCGCTAGGATGTATGCTATAGAGAAATATGTAATGATTTATTTAATTAAGCGTAAACTTCAACCCCCACCTCAAACTTTGGACGATTATCAAATAACCCTTTGTAACTTACAAATTATCAGAAAACTCTCATAAGTTTTGGTGTTACCGGGAAATTCCCTTTTAATTTCTTTAAGATTTTATCAGAAAATCATTCTTAAAACATTAATCATAATTTTCATATGGGTGGATAAAATTACAGAGGGACGGTTTTCTTATTGAAAATTGTGGTTCATGCAGGAGGTTTCCTGAAACAATCTTAAAGCATGTCTTTCATGAAGAGCACAAAAATTAAAACTAACTATCCTCAATCATGATTCTTAAGTGACAAACATTGAGCCATTTTTCTCTTATTTTGAAATTCAGAAGTATTTTCTGTAAAGAACCCAAAAAGTTTACGAAATGTTGTGAAATTCACCCGAAAACAAATTATTTTCATGTGCAGCGCCTTTGTATGTACAGTCTGTTTCATGTACAGTGTATGATTCAAATCCAACGGTTCTTAACAAACCAACCGTCCCATTTTCACACAACATTGCAATTCTGTTGACCGTCTTCGCCTCTTGTACACATTAAGGGGGTGTTTGTTTCAACTTTTTTTGGGGATATAAGGTGGATTACAAATTCTAGGATGAAAAAATATGTTTTTTTGAGTTTATGGATTCCATAATCTTTATTTGTTGCGATATTGAATACCCAAATAATAAAAAACTAATATATTATAGCATTTGTGAAATTCCCTCTTTAAGGGAGAATTTAGGCTAGATTTCAAATTCTAAAATTTGTAATGCTACAATTTGATTTTGAAACAAACAAAATACAAATTATAGGCTCACATATCCCAAAATATTAATGAAACAAACAACATTTTAGAAATCTCAACCCATATTTAAAAGCCTATGGATTTCAAATCCCATGGTGAAAACCATATCCTAAAATTATAGGATTTGAAACAAACACCCCCTAAAGTGCTATGTCTATTTGAGAAAGTATTAGGGCTGAGCATGGTTCAGTCCAAACCGAAAAAACCGACCGAACCGACCTGACCCGACCCGAAAAAATCGGTTTTATGAGTAGGGTGGTTCAGGTCGGTTTGAAAACTTTTCAACCCGAACCGACCCGTACCGACCGAATATAATACAATACTACCCATTCTGATCTCAAACCCTACACGACCCGTCCCCAGAGAGTCAAAGACTCAAACCCTAAACTCATTTTCTGAATCATTATGGGTTAAAAATAATTTCATTATATAAGTGTTTAATGCTTCATAATCTCCTACTTTGTTGATATCTTTTTTTTTCTTTAACACAGTTTGTTGTTTGATAAGAAGTTTGATGAAGTTAGAACCGAACAAATCGAACCGAACCGCACCGAACCGACTTACAACAGTTATAACATCTTTAATCCTTAGATGTTAGAGTTATATATGGATTCGTATCCTATATATCCAAATAGATGTTAGTCATACAATTATAACATCTTTAATCCTTAGACTAATGGATTTGATATTAATTTTAATGATCAAGCG
Organism: Asparagus kiusianus; assembly: GCA_022839385.1. Taxonomy (NCBI): domain Eukaryota; kingdom Viridiplantae; phylum Streptophyta; class Magnoliopsida; order Asparagales; family Asparagaceae; genus Asparagus; species Asparagus kiusianus. Next base: position 1,969 of record BQKN01067486.1, on the reverse strand, counting down.
ATCTAATCTTTGCTTTCTCAGACATAATGAACATATTAATGAACTCACTCGTACCATATGAATTATATTTTTTCAATATTGTCTAGTTTTTTCATATCCATTTTATATCTGCATATATATCCGCTTATATATTCATAACTATATTCTATTTTAACGGACATGGATATTAATTTTTCTTACGGAGACATATTCGTATTTGTATCTGTATCCTAATTGGCAAGCAAATTAATGCAGATATAGTACGTACGTGTCATATTAATGTATCTGAACCATATGCACCCCCAGTGTAGATACATTGTCTCCACTATTAAGAAACAACCTTCAGGCGGTAATCCTCCCTATTAAGGCACAACTTTTTATCAAAATTTAATAACTATATGAATAGATTTTAAACAGCTTTTTACCTTTTCTAATATCCCGAATACAATGAAATAAAACACTTTGATTGAAGATTCTTAGGACGGCGATAACATATTAATTTATCCGATTATAATATTTTCTTTAGATGTGGAACGTGAAATGTCCAAAAACTCACCTACATTGATTTGCTAGAATTAATTCTCTGGTAAAGAGGTTGAAATTTAGAACAATGCCTACGATGTAACTAATGAACTGTTTCATATTTAAGATCAATCTACTGATTTCATTGTTCCAGATATTAGTACCTTAAATCTTCAATATTTTGAAGTAATCCCTTAATTTGCTGAAATCGTGCTATTGGCATCACTAACATGATCGGAAGGAGTAATTTGAAACAACTTAGAAGAATAAAAAACCTGATAAGACCTGACACCAATTTAATGATTTGAGTCCCTAATTCTAAATATAGAAATTTCAAAGATTTAAGGGACAAATTTATTGGATTAATATTAGAAAAACCCTATCTCTTTCTTGCTAACTTAAAAACAAAGTTCTTATAATCACACTAGCTAAATTGCATGTGAATAATGCCCATGACAACATTTAGAAACCATAATATGGTTTTAAGAAAACTAACCCAAAATATTTTATAGAAAAATAAATATTAGAGACATATTAAAAAATCTCTATCAAAAAAAGAAAGGAAAATATCATTTTATTGGATTAATATTAGGTTTTTTTATTACTGTAATCTTGTATCTTTATTTTTCAATACCATCTAATATCACTGATCTCAATATGCATTTAATACGGCGGCGAAAATGGGCAAAACGTCTATTCATTCAAATTTACCATTTTGTCCTATAGAAAGAAAAGAATTCCACAAAAATCAAAACTATGGAGTGAGGAATTTTCTTCCATTCCTTCACATTTTGATACCCTCACAATTTATATATAAATAAATAAACAAATAAATAATATACATACACAGAGACACAAAAAATTTACTGAAGAAATAAGAGAATAATAAGTAAAATAGGCAAACATCTATATAACACAATAAAGAAAAAAGAACATTATCTTTTTAAGCTAATATGCATGACTCATTCAGAACAACCCGTCAAGATAAAAGCATCTCCATCAAGGTTCTTTATAAATATAATAGAAATTTAAATTACTCATATATTCAACTATCACAACATTCAAAAGTGGTACAATTTTACAAAACCTACTATACAATTTAAACAATTAAACCTAACTATAGTTTACCAATATATGGACACACTATTACACCTTTAAGATAAATATAAGTGCCATTTACAATAGAGTTGAATTGTGGCTCTGCGATTGCAAAGGCTACAACAAAAAGGTGGATTGAGATGTTAATAATGAGTATCCAAATGATAAATATCATAGAAAGCCAATGAGTTGGTACTAAGATTAAGTAATATCCATTTTTCATGATGTACCAAGGTTAAGTAGTATCTCTTCTTCATAAAATTAACATATCAAAATCAAATATTAACATTATAATCTAAGTCAAATCGATAATGAAAAATGTAGGCATTTAGTTCAAATTCTTGTGAAAAATAACACTAACAGAGCATAT
>BQKN01067485.1:0-42914 GCA_022839385.1 Asparagus kiusianus | reverse complement strand
GCACAGGCAAAGTCCCACAAAAGCAGTAGTTGATAAACAGCTATTGTGTTATTTTCTCAAAAGTTATAATTTTCGCTTTGTTGTGCAAAAGAAGTCTTATAAAAAGACTATCCCTTTGAATTTATTGTAATCAAAAGAAGATATAATGAATTCGACAACAAAACAGACTTTTGACGAAAACAAACTGGCGACCACAGTGGGAGCCAGCGGCCTCGCTGCCGAGGCCGCGGTGTCGCAACCGATCAAGATCATTGTCACTGAGGAGATCGAATACGAGTTCGATCAAGCAAAATTCAAGGAGTACATGTCATCCTCGTCTTCAAAATCTTCCTCGCCGCGTAGGTGCAGGAGGATTTCTTCTTCCAAGAAAGTTTCCAAGTCTTCAGTTCCGATGAAGGCCGCAAGTGAAGGTTCCTGCTCAGTTGTTGCTAAGGAATCTTCCTGCAACATCTCTGCTCCAAGTGACTCCGCACCAGTTAAGGAGTCGCTGATGAATATCTCACCGGTGCTGACGAAGAGGGCTCGTCAGAGACAACGCCAGCGTCGTGCTCGACAATTGGCTAAGGCCATGCAACAGACCGATGGGGTCCATTATTTTGCGGACCTAAAGTCGAGGAACCAGAAGATGGTTCAGTTGCCTCAAAGGCAAAATAATCACATTTCTGCCCAACTTACGACGGAGGAATGAACCCTCGTCAAAAGGGCCCGTTCAACACTAAAGGAACGGATACAAAGGCGTAAGGTGAAGACCGCTCGTGCCCGCGCTCTTCGTCAACAAAAACAAGCAATCAAAGAGGAGTTGGTGTCTGAAAAGCCACCAAAGAACCGTAGAGTTTGGATGCCGAAGGCGCCGCAAACATCTGTTCCGGGCCCGTCTACTGCATCACCAGTGAAACCCTGGGTTAGCCCAGATTTATCTAAGTTCAAGATCACCATGGCGGATCACCTTGGTCCCTCGGTTGATGATCGAGGCAAAACCCCGGTCAAAGAAAAACCAGATCCGGTAAATAAACCCTTAGTGGTTTCCTATACAGGGGGTCGTAAACATCCTCCTGTCAGAATTAATCCGGTCCAAAACGAGAGAATATCAGTTCATGATCGTTTAGGACCTATGAAGACTCCACACCCGCAAGGGGTGTATTTAAAAATTTAACCTTGGATCGCCCAGAAGCGACGATTAGTCGTCCTGTGCATGTTAACAAGGTTCCCAAACAAAAGATAGGTTGCTCAAATCATAACAATGATGAGCTGTACTATCAAAATAACAACTCGAGAAAAAGAATTGTCCGAGAAGATGAGTCTCATTGCGCTTGCGAGAGACTTATTAAAGCAGTGTTGACGGAATGCAGTTGCTCAGAAGTAGGGGCGAAACGTGTTTCCGTATTTCAAAGACTGTCTACAGAAACGCCAAAACCCAAAGTGAGACGCTTCAACAAAAAGAAACCTGCAATTCAGCAAGATGAATTCCCTGAGGTCACTATTAACATGACCGGCAGAGGAAAACAGCATTTAGTCAACCATGACCCTGATTTCTCTTCAGAAGGAAGAGTTGAGCGGGGTCTTTCTCAAAGAATGGCGCGGTTGCAACGAAGGGCCAATCGGCGCCGAGACTATAAAAGAATGCATGAAGGATTATCGTCGGATGAGGAATTGTCAGATACTTGTTCGGCCATTGCTTCAGACAGCACCACGTCTAGTGTTGGGCAAGCCAGAGAATCATTCGCCATCATACCAGATCAATTAGCTCAGATATTACAGGAAGCGTTGGCCAAACAACGCGAGGAAATCAGAGCTGAGATCAAAACTGAGATGGAGTTGACGATGCAACAAATGCGAGATTTGCAAGCTCAACAACATCAACCGGAGTCTAGGCAGAAGGCAGAGTCCAGTCAACGTAGCGCTAGACCTGTGCATATAACTGTAGATGATGGCAAAGAGGACGAGACTATCTTCGCTGATCCTCCTCCCGACAAAGACAATTCTGAAAGTGGTCCATCAAAATCAGCCACTCAACCTCCTCAAATATACTTGAAGAAGGATGAGGAAGAAGACAAGAAGATGCAGGATCTTGAGAGCAAAGTCAATGCTCTGATGACGGCCCAAGAAGTGAAGAAAACGGGCATTCCATATCCGTACCCGAGGGAGTGGGATTTGATTCCTCCCCCAAAATTTAATTTGATTAACTTTACTCCTTTTGATGGTAGGGGTTCACCAACTCAGCACTTGATTTATTTCAAGTCACATCTTGGCGCGATATCAGAAAATGAAGCCCTGATGGTTCGGTCATTCGTAGGAACCCTCCGTGGGCCTGCCTTCGATTGGTACCGACGCCTGAAACCTGGAAGCATCACTAGCTGGGGAGATATGGAAGAATTGTTCCTCACTAATTTCTTCGACGACGACACAGAGGTCTCCATTGGCACGTTGTTGGACGAAAAGCAGAAGAATGGGGAGTCGGTTGACGTTTTTGTCAAACGGTTCCGGAATAAACCGGTGAATTGTCGAGATCCACTCACCGAAGAATTCATCTTACAGACATGTCACAATAACTTGTCATTAGATGTATTAGAGGTCATGGGAGTTGTACCCTCTAAAACTTGGAAGGAGTTGAAGGTTAGAGGTGAGCAAGCTGAACGGTTTCTCAAGAGAAGAAATCTGGAGAGGGGTCAGCCACCAGCTAACAATCAAAATCAAAAATAGAACTTCAATCATCGAGGCAGAGGAAGGGGGTCCGTAGCCGTTGTGGACGCGCATCAAACGTCACAACAGCCGCCGCAACAACAACCACAGCAGTCATCATTCCAGTTAGCGCCGAATCAAAATCAGCAGCCTCAGAAACAGTTTAAAGCTTCTAAGCCCATATTTCCGAAGGAATATTCATTCAAAGATGATGAAGTTCCAGTTATCTTCAAGTATTTGCTGGATAACAATAAGATCAAGCTTCCACCGGTCACAAACCAAGAAAAAGCGAAGAAGACCAACGACCCAAAATACTGTGCATATCACAGGAGGGTCCACCATCCCACTAAGGCGTGTTATGTCTTGAAAGACAAAATACAAACCTTAATTGATGTTGGTATTGTGACGCCGAAGCCAAAGGAGAAGAAGGTGGGTGCAAACGCAGTCTCTATTAGCTTCGGATCGGTTCCTTTGTCCTGGTTTCAAGCCGAACCAGTGTCAAAGGTTAAGATGCAAACCATCAACGATGACCCTCATGGACAACGCCAAAAAGGACTAGTGTCACACACGACCCCTAACGGCGAAATCCTTTGGGTTCATCCGGATTTGCTTGAAGATGAACAGTGGACAACATTCACGTCGAAGAAGAAGTCAAAAGGGAAAGGAAAAGAGAAGTCCTGTTACGGAGCCTCGGCGATTCCTGAGAAAGACGACGAGGAGATAGCAGCTTTACCACTTTCTGATGAAGAGCAGGAAGTTTTCGCTACAAGGGGTGGAAACGAATACCATTACCAGTATCCCGAAACTTCTAATCCAAACGGTAAAACTCTTGCAGAACTGGGGGTGGTTACGACCCCACCCATAGCAACTGAGAAACCTCAGAAAGTTGTTAAGCAGAAAGAGAAGGAACCTTAACCCAAAGAAGTTCAACTTCCGAAGCAGCCTCGTTTCAATCGACCGATTGGACGAGACAAACCGGAAAGCTCGAATACTCCATACCGCTTCGACGTCATGACTCAGTTAGCTAATATCCCAGCAAGGATCACGCTGTACGAGTTGTTGCGCCTCTCGAAAGAGACCAGGGAAGCTTTACAAGAAGCCTTGGCTGATTCTGAAGTATTCCTCACTCAGATCAAGCCAACTCCTGAAGAGCCAGAGTCATCAGTGCAGCATTGCAATCTGGCAACCACCAAATTTTCTTGCATTGCTTTTACAAAAGAAGATATACAAGTTAGGAATTCAAAGCATGATAGACCGCTATATTTTACTGGATATATCAGTTCGAGCGTTATCAACCGGATTCAAGTCGATCCGGGTTCTGCTGTTAGCATCATGCCACTTCGGTTGATGTACCACCTCGGAATTCCCGCCAGCAAGTTAGCCTCCACAGGAACGATCATCTACGGGTTCAATACTAGTGGGTCAAGACCGTTGGGAAAAATCCGGGTGAAGTGTCAACTCGGAGATTTAAAGTCTGAAGTCACCTGCTATGTGATCGATGCGGAAACTTCTTATAACTTACTGTTGGGTCGCCCATGGATCCACGGTAATCTTATAGTTCCCTCCACCTTCCATCAGTGTTTGAAATATGTCGACACTAATGAGGAGGTCAAGACGGTGGTCGCGGATAAGCCACCATTCAAGGGGTTAGAAAATTACTTTACTGACTCCCTTCTTTATGGTGCTGAGTCCGATACTGAACCATCGGCCCATGGCACGGACAGCGGAGAAGAAGCTGATACCGAAGCTGGGCTCGATTATAGTGAAGGTCTTGTACTAAATGACATTGAACCTCTTGTAATCGATCTTGACGGTAATGAATCGTCGGACGAAAGTTGTAACTGGTAACTTGCCGATGAAATAATAAAGCATGATTTAGAGTACTCGCTTTGTCTTGATAATGTAATGCAGGAATTGTATGATGATCCTAATCTACACATGCCAATTCGCTCGTCTTGCACGACGATGAAATATCTACAAAATTCAGTCGGGACAACGGTAATCCTACCCGCAAAGATAGGGGGTGAGAAAGAAATAATCTTTGGAAAAAGGGATCCATCCCCAACTCCTGATCTTTTCTTGGACAGCAACTCAGATGATGAAGAGCCGAGGTGACATTTCTCTCGGTATAGTTCGCAAGCAAATGGTTACATGACGAGACAAGGCTATAACCTCTCGCTCGGTGAAGGTCTTCATTTTGGTCAAGGAGTCAGGGTTCCACCCCGTCCTACTTATGTACCAAAAGGAAAACCGGACAATTATTACAGTCATAAAAGAGGTTTAGGTTATGCTTCGTCATCTGATGACGAATATTGCCAGCAGATCATTAGCCAGCTGAGAAATGAGAGTGGGCATTCATCCGATACTTCAATGTGGGACTCTGACGTGAGCATTGGAGAGAAATTCAAGGCCCTAATGTCGAACATGGCGACGGTTGATCCTTCCACAACCGAAGAGGATGATCAATTGCCTATTTGGGAAGACCCCTGGATGCATTATATGAATATCCAGTATGGCGATCGGTTTGAGCAAAGGGAACCTCCTACAGAGGATAAGGTAGTCCAAATTAATATGGGTGATGAAGTTAATCCGAAACCTATATTTATCAGCGGTGATCTTCCACCGGATGAAAAAGAGGAACTAATCGCCCTCGTTAGAGAGTATATCGACGTTTTCGCTTGGAATTATAAAGATATGTCGGGACTCGACCCAAAACGTAGCAATGCACAGCCTCAACATAAAATCGGATGCTAAACCTGTCAAGCAACAACAAAGACGGTTTCGTCCACAAATTATGGAGGCAATAGAAGCTGAAGTCAAAAAATTAATCGATTCAGGCTTTGTCAGAGAAGAACAACACCCTGATTGGTTGGCTAATATAGTTCCAGTTCTTAAAAAGAATGGGAAAATCAGAATTTGCATTGACTTCAGAGATCTGAATACCGCATGTCCTAAAGATGATTTTCCTCTACCCATTACAGACGTCATCATTGACAATACGTGCGGGTTTGAGAGAATGTCGTTTATGGATGGATTTTCGGGATATAATCAGATCAAGATGCATCCAAACGATGAAAAGCATACAGCATTCAGGACACCCCTTGGTGTATTTTGTTATACTGTTATGCCGTTCGGATTAAAGAACGCCGGCGCTATGTACCAACGAGCAATGACGAAGATATTTCAAGAGCATCTTCGGAAGACTGTCGAATGCTATGTTGATGACCTGGTCGTTAAGAGCCATGACAAAAACGACCACATTAATGATTTAAAGACGATGTTCGATCTTATGAGAAGTCATCAGCTAAAAATGAACCCGACTAAATCCTTCATTGGAATGTTGAGCGGTAAATTTCTTAGATTCGTCGTCACCACAAAAGGTATCCATATCGATCCCGATAAAGTGAAGGCGATACATGAGCTACAACCCCCGAAGAATCTTAAAGAACTCAGGGGATTACAAGGTCGATTGGCATATATCCGTTGGTTTGTCTCAAACCTGTCCGGAAAATGTCAACCGTTCTCTAAACTCACAAAAAAGGGCGTGTCGTTCATTTGGGATGAAGCATGTCAGAAGGCATTCGAAGATATTAAAACATATCTGGCGAACCCACCTATTCTCGTTGCACCAAAATCGGGCAGACCGTTTTTGATTTATGTCAAAGCGACGAGCCATTCGTTAAGTGCATTACTCGCACAAGACGACGATAACGGTCACGAGCAAGCAGTATATTATCTGAGTCGCACACTGGTAGGAGCTGAATCTCGTTATCCGATGATCGAGAAAGAATGCCTTGCCTTAGTATTCACAATCCAGAAAATACGACATTATTTAGTTGGACAGACAATTTATGTCATTTCCAACATAAACCCTATCCGAGTATTCATGACCCAGCCGGCATCCATGAATTGGTGTTTAGCTAGATGGGCCTTACTCTTATCGCAATACGACTTGTACTTTAAACAACAAAAATCAGTTAAAGGACGAGCTATTTGCGATCTTTTGGCGGAAAATCCTACGAAGGATGTAGTCGAATTATACGACGATTTGCCAGATGAAACTCACGAAGTTAATACCACCTCACATCAACAAGTGTGGCAATTATACTTCGATGGAGCTTCCCGAGCAACCAACGTGGCAAGTGCACCCGGATGTTCTAAAAATCTCCTCAGGAGTGGGGGTCGTTTTAGTTTCCTCGGAAAAGCATGTCTTGCCTAGAACATATTTACTGACCGAACCATGCTCTAATAACGTGGCCGAGTATAATGCATTGATAATTGGACTTAATTTTGCCAAAGAGCTGGGGGTCGAATACCTTGAAGCTTTTGGGGATTCTCAACTGGTAATTAATCAAATACGAGGAGAGTATGAAGTCAGAAATCAAGACCTGATTCCATACCACCAGGTGGCCATCGAAATGGCAAACTCGTTTGAAGGATTTTTCATCGAGTACATTCCACGTCTCCAAAACACGTATACAGACGTATTGGCGGCATTATCGGTATCCTTGGCTCAACCTCCCGAAACAGAACAACTGATTACAGTGAGGACTCACCAGCTTATTGTTCCAATCTACGATTCGAGTGTTAAAGAAGCATACTCAACAGGAGTTGAACCCGAAGTTCGAGATTGGCGTTTTCCCATTATCGACTACGTCCTACATGGTATATTACCTGAAGATGTGAGAGAAAGGGAATCGATTCGGCGAAGAGCGCCGAGATTTTACTACAACGCCACAGCACAAATGTTGTATCGACGATCATACGATGGTCTTTTACTCCGTTGTCTATCTGGCAAAGAAACGGAACAAGCACTCAAAGAGGCACATGATGGAATATGCGGTGCACATCAACCCGGTCCCAAAATCTGTGACCGACTTAGGAGAATCGGGTATTACTGGCTAACTATGGTAAAAGACACAGTCGACTACGCACGACGATGTGAAGTGTGTCAGTTACATGCGAATTATATGCACCAACCTCCTGAGTATTTACACCCATCGGCGACATCATGGCCATTCAAAACTTGGGGCATGGATATTGTAGGTCCTATTTTCCCACCTTCGGTTAAAGGAGACCGTTTCATTTTGGCAATCACCGATTATTTTTCAAAATAGGCAGAAGCAGTTCCACTTAGAGAAGTAAAGACGAGTGATGTCATTAAGTTTATCAAACACCATATCATATATCGGTATGGTGTTCCAAGGCGAATAATACACGATAATGGTCCTCAATTTGTCAGCAACGCATTCATCAAGTTCTACGGTAAATTCGGGATTAAAGACGTTTCATCGACGGCTTATAATCCCACAGCTAACGGATTGGCTGAAGCTTTTAACAAGACTATCATCAAGATTTTGGCGAAATTGGTGAAAACCAATAAACGAGATTGGGACGACAAACTCGGCAAAGCCCTATGGGCTTATCACACAACTGTCCGTACGCCAACCGGAACAACCCCATATGCCTTAACATATGAATGTGAAGCTGTTCTGCCATTGGAAATACAGATTCCTTCCCTCCGTATCGCTCTCGCAACGGGAATGACGACGGAAGAATATCATTAGAAACGTCTCGAAGAGTTAGAGATGTTAGATGAAAAGCGCTTGGAAGCTCAACAACAGATCGAGTTTTATCAAGCTAGAATCTCTCGGGCTTTTGATAAAAGGGTCCGACGACGAAGTTTTAAAGAAGGAGATCTGGTTCTTGCTATTCGAAGACCTATGATTCTCACTTCTAAGAAGAAAGAAAAATTTGAACCTAAATGGGAAGGGCCTTTTGTGATAGAAACAGTCTATTCAAACGGTGCATATCGCCTGATTACCCAAGATGGCAGCAAATTAATGATGCCAATAAATGGAAAGTTCCTGAAAAAGTATTACCCGTAATACGTTCAGGATAACCTATGTAAAATAGGAAGTTCCTGGAAAATCCTATACGGGATATTTCAGGGTAACCCGATATCAGCTGATTATCCTAAATGGAAACTGATCATGTGAATAGTCTATTCTTAACTGTTATAAAAATGATTAAGATTTCCTTACTACTTTTGTTGAGATGAGATTTAATGACAGTTAATCTTTCCTCACAAAACCCTGTAATGCGATCATGGAAGAGGAAGCTCGATGATTCGTAACCCTGCACCATGAAACCCCCACCAATCGGATCGACCAATGGTCATCGGTCTGTATTAGTCGACAAGTCGTTTCATGTCAAATTCTTATGTTTGAAATCAAAATTTTCTACCGAATAGCTTGTGCAAATCAACAAATTCATTGTTATTTGTACTCTACTTCTATTCCCCACTTGGTCAAACCTTACTACAGTTAGGACCAAAACCAAAATCCCCTCTCGATTCGTTCCATGAACGAGAGGTCCACAAATTGAATGATCAAACCTTTGAACAGTTAGGATCATTTTAACCCCCATTTGGTCAAACCTTCCTACAGTTAGGACCAAAACCAAAATCCCCTCTCGATTCGTTCCATGAATGAGAGGTCCACAAACTGAATAATCAAACCTTATGACAGTTAGGATTATTCAAACCAATCCGGATTCTCTAAGTGGAGATCCCACTTCGAGTTTCCTTTGCATCAGGAGATAGAATATAAAATTCTTCCTCTCTGATTTTGGGTTTATCTCTACCAACAAACAAGAGACTAGGAGATAGAATATAAAGTTCTTCCTCTCCGATTTTGGGTTTATCTCTACCAACAAACAAGAGACTAGGAGACGGAATATGAAATTATTCCTCTCTAATTCCGGGTTTATCTCTACCAACAAACAAGAGATCGAGAGCTGAAATATACAGTTCATTCTTCACAAATTTGGGTTCGTTTTCATACATAGAAAATGTAACCTACTCACACTTTAAAATCCATGTCATTTGTACATGGGGGATGTTATCTCTATCCCTTATTAGAGATAAGCCTACATCTAACACATGTAGCCTACATATTCAATATTGTAGTTTAAAGTCTAAAAGAGTTTAAGTCTTTTAGCCTAACGTTATATGTGAAACGGACTTAGATAATTCACATACTAGCCCGATTCAAACGGTAGTCGGTAAAGGCATATCAAATCCATTGATGGCTGAGGATTTGCCAAAAATCCTATAAGTATTATGGTTATTTATCCCAAACAAGAGTGAATAATCATAATAAAATCTCAACGAGCAAAAGAGTTCATTCTATTTATCAAAAGAGTTCAAACAGAGTTATAAAAAAATATATGTTCTCAAATTACAATATCTTATAATGACGGACTTGATCCTCTAATCGAGAGAGTTCCGTCACATAAGCCAACTCGAGCTCGGGGATCAAATCAGCTTTGAAGTTTTCTTCATTGATACTTTGAATTTTAATCACCTCTTGTTCTTTGTCAGCAAAAATCTTATCCTGGAGATACAGCTGCCGGAGTAGATTCACCTCAATCTCAGTCACCTTCGCCAAGTCGGACTCCAACACTTCGCGAGCATCCCTTGTGTCAGCGAGTTGCTTTTCCAACCGGGTTATCTCCACTTGATTCGATTCTAAATCACGATACAGATCAGCCTTAATCTGTGTCTTGTTAGCAACGCCTTCCCTGAGTTGATCGATACGGATTTTCAGCCTCTGGAGTTCAGATTCAGCGGACTTCTGAGAATCACGCCATGCCTGCAATTTCAGATCCATTTGAGAAGCAATGTAGGAGGACGCGCCAGTAACACGAAGATTTTGCAAATCTTCAATGTGTTGCTTAAGATCGGCCAAGTAAGCTTCAATCGAACCGGATAGTTCAGAGTATCCGTAGTTTTTAAGGCCGGATACATAGCGATCGAGAGTTTTTTTAAAATGGTCGAAAGGCGAGCCTTTGAGAAGAATCCGATCAACCATGACATTCATGAAGGCGACCAAGCCTTGAACATCAGCGCATAGGACAACCTTGTCCGGATCTTCATCTGTTAATAAAGCTTGAATGCGATCGGACAGTGATACAGGAGTAGCTACAAAATGAACAGACGAAATAAATATAAAATGTACAAGCCTACATATAACAACGAACGGAAACATATTACGCTCATTAGAGAAGTTAATAACTGAGTTACCTTGGCTTGGCAAGACCGTAGCAGGCTCTACAACAACTGGGAGTTGTTCAGAAATAACATTCGTCTGTTGATTCATTGTATCAGACGGTTGTTCACTTGAAACCCCCAACGGCTTCGGATCCGGGTCTGTGAATCCTAGAGGAACAATATCTATAAAAGAGAAAGAGATGAATCAATATTCTACTCTATTAATCTAATGAGACATACCAAGTTGAGCCGAAGTCGCAGGAGGTTGCTCTTTCACGGTAGCTTTTGATCCTCCGGTTTCATGAACAATTGGAGTCGGATCGAAAGTTACAACAGGTCCAGCTTCAACAATATCAGAAGTCAAAGGAACGGTAGTTGATGATTCAACTACAGCTGGAGGGCCTGTCAAAAGTAGAAAACCCAGGCCTTCAGGTTGATCACATTCACCAATGACGGTAGACGCATCAACTTCATTCGTTGGTCCTACATCTAAAATTCTTATTTTAGTCATCAAAAGATAAGAAATAAAGTTTAATTGAGGACTTAAGTCCGAAAGTGTATACCTTCCGACGCACCCACTTCAGTTGAATCAACTACAGTAGTTGGTCCTGCAGTAGCAGCCGGATATAGGGTTGACAGTAAATCGGAGATGCGTTGGTGATCATCTTCGGAGATATCAAGGTTAAAATCCTGTTCGTTGAATTCCCTAATCTCCATATCATGAGCAATCTCCTGATCTTTTGGCTCATTAGCCGGAATATCTTGAGATTAGAAAGACCCGTCAGTACATATATAAGGAATATGAAGGAATCAAGGCAAATGAAACTAAGGTTACCTTCGACAACGGTTGCGGGGTCAGTAGCACTACTACCCGCACTCACCTCCTTTAGTTTGACTAAAAGAAGATAAATCACACAAGTTAGTAGAAGAGGAACACGTTCCGATTCATTTATTTTCTGAAAGTATCCTCCAAATGAAGGAGCACATGTACCTGTCTCGAGGGTTGGGGAGGTCGGTGTGATAACTGGAGGAATGGTGACGCTCATGCTGACGGGTTCTTCACTCATCGCTCGGTGTACTTGCTGAGTGAAGCTTGATTCGTCAATATCCATTAAACCAGGAGAAGAGGGCTCTGACATGATTTCCCCTTCTTCTTCTGGCTCAACTACAATGACAAAAAGAATAAATAAAATTCTATATTTAAAAGATAAGATGACGAAAAAAGAGACAATAGAGAGAGTTTACCCCTCTCGTCAACTGGAAAGTTTTGAGGGATCTCTTCTTCATGTAAGGGAGAAAGTTAACGTCGCCGGTGGGCAGTCTTCTTAATCCTCTTTGGTGAGCGAATATCCTTGGGAGCTTCCGAGCCTTCGTGGTGAAATTTGGTACGCAGCTCAGTTCCTTGAGCAGCGTGGGGTTGAGCCTCGGAAGGAGCAGGAGTCCGGGATCTCTTTCTACCGATGAGCGGAGCAACGTTTTCTTCCTCTTCTTCTTCTTCTTCCCCTTCAAAGGCAGGCCATATGATGGTCATTTTATTAGAAGATGATAAGGGAATACTCTTTTCTCTCATTCGAATATCCTTAGAAGGAGCACCGGGTGATCGGTGTGAAGAAGCTTGACGAGTCCTGTGAGCCACGGGAGAAAGAGGAACATCAGCTCCTGTTTCATCTTTGGTTTCATCCTCCTCACTGGATGTCTCGAAATCGTCACTCTCTTCAGAATCAGCTGCTTGTTTTCCTTTACGAGAAGACGTAGCGGGCTCCTTTCCTTTTTTGGAAGATACAATTCTCTGAACCACGGCTTCTGATTCTAGTTCGGAGAGTTTCTTCTTCGGAACAGGTGTGTTGGCAGCTAAAATCCATCGGCAGTAGAGGAAAGTTAAGTGAAGAGCAGGCTCAGCGACGGGAAACTGAATTGAGCTCCGGTACAACCAGCAACGTTCCAGAACCAAGCTTGTACTCCATCAATAAGACCCCCGCAGGTCGTTAACCATTTGTTGGGATTCCCAACATATAATTGATCGTAGCCGAATTGTCGTGCAAATCGGAAAGGAAAATAAGGCTCGATCCTGCATAGATTCCTCGACCGGAAAACATTGTAACCTGGTCGGATGTTCACAAGCCAATGGAAACTACCCATGTCGAGAGAGGTCTTATTGGTCCCAGGCATCTCCTCATCAATGAGTGTGTCATTATATGCACCGAAAATCGAGGGAAACACTTATAAAATTCCCAACACTTGGCGTTCTTAAACTGCCTCACCCTATCAGGCCATTGTCGGGAGGGATTTAGCCACTTACACCCTTCCAAGAGCTGCAGCAGAGGAACTTCTGGATCAGACACGTCAGGTGCTGACATCATGTCTGTTCGACGGAGGACCAGCCATGCCATTAAATATGTGTAAGGCAATTCGACGCTCGACAATGGAATCTTGATCGAAGGCTCAGCATCCATTTTTGTAAAAGTGTTGGCCAGATTACACAAACCGCTATAGATATCAGCTATCATGGCGGAGAGTAAAGATAACCTAGCTCCGACGGCTAGTTGTACGGTGGGAAAAAGGACCTCAAGAGGAAACGCCTCAGAAGACTGATGTGGCACGACACATTTCTTTAGCCATATAGCCAGAAAGCCAGAAAGGAGAGTCTCAGGCCTCATTCTCTTCGTGGATTGCCACAAGAAGGTGCTGAACTTTGTGCCCCTGAGAAAACCACCCTCAGATGATTCGGTTCTATAAGATTGGGCGTTAATCTTGGTAATCAACCTATTGACATCAGAAGGAGTCAGAATAGGTGATTCACAGACATCTTCACCGGTCGGGCTCTCGAGATTCTGGAATAAATAGTCGGCGAACTGTTTTAGACTGTCTCGAGCCGCCTTCTTACTCTTCACCTCAATCTTGGCTATCGCTATCTGGTAATGACAAGTTAGCTCCCAGAGAATGTCATAAGCAGGAGAGCCAGCCTTCTTCATCTTCATAAGCTAACGATTGTTTGGAAAAAATTCTTGATAAGGAGTATTCCCCAATGGCAATCCGGACACTTTCATCATCTCGTGGAGCGGAAGCCCTAATTCCCCATACTTGGTAAAAAATGTATTGGTCTCCTATTATAAGACTCGAACAAAGCGAGAAAATGATCTACACTTACGGTAAGACCATGCATGCTGGCTCGGATTGGAGCGTATAACCCCAAGTTCCTTAACTCCTGATCCCAACGGTTGAGTGCGTATTTGGTCATCCTAGCCACCATTTGTCTGGAAGAGAATGAACCCATCCGTAACATCTGAACCTGGGAATAGGGAATTCTCTGCCAACACGAGCGAGCCTATTCTTTACTGTGCTAGCCTTTATCATCAATTCATTCTGGGGCCCACTGTCTGGTCCAAGTATCCCCGGGTGAAGACCACGAATAGTGTGCCTGCCACTGGAGCCAGGAGCGCTGACATCTCTACCCACAAACCCGCAATGAACGCGTTCATGGTCATCTGTTAAGTGCCACGACATCTTCCTCGAAACGGCCAAATTTCTTAATTGTAGAATTGAATACTGTCGTGGGAATGGGGGAAGGAATAGAAAATCACCTTCGTGCTGATTCAGCCAAATTTCTGGACCACGACACAGGTTATCTGGGTCTTCAATTGAGTCCCCGAACAAATAATCTGTCTTCTTTAAAGGTTCGGTGGAATCTCGGATTGGAGTTAAAGGTGAATCAGTCAACAATGCATGCAAGGTGCGACGGCTGCCCTCACGAATCAATCCGGGGATACTATCATCACAACCCTCGCTAAATTAGCGGGCTTCTCTAACCAGAAAGTCGCCCTTAAAAGATGCATGAAGAATACCGCTCTGACCTGGGTCCTCTCTATCAGAGAAGGCCGCAGAGGGAAAGGGGACTGCATGAAAAAGTTCGAAAGCAGTTGAATAAAAAGGGCTAACAGAGCAAAACCCCGCTCTAAGTAACCACGGCGGTGCTTACTGTCGCACGTTACCGCGGCAGTATACGCTGCCACGTTCAGCCGCGGCGGCACGAGCTGCCGCGGTAACTGAACAGCAACCCAGGGTTTCAAAAAACCAAGGGTTTGAGCTAAGTTCGTATTTTGGCCGTGGTACTTATCTTGATCAAACAAGATATGTATTTTGTAGTGTCAATCCCCTCGATGGGGGATGTCAACTCTTCCCGAATGCCTCTCAATCGAGACAAACGAGGCGGTATGCACAAAATCAACAATTTCAGATAAGGAGAAGTTGAAGAAACTTACCCCCAAAAGAAGGAACGGTAGCCTCGACCTCCTCAGGTGCTGGTGCCGCCGATTTTCCCTTCGAAGCACGAGCCTTCTTGGGTGACATGGTGGAAACAGTCTAAAAACAAAGAAAAATTAGGGTTTTTATAAGAAATCTCAAGCAAGAAACCAAAGTAGAACCCTAAAACATGACATGGGGGTGCGGTTCTTACCTGGGGTTTGGATGAAATCAAGTTGATCAAAGGAAAAGGTCAGAATCAAAGGGAACTCAAAACCCTAGGTCTCAAAACCCTAGATCTTGTTCGAGCAAGAAATAACCCAAAAAATGAAGAGGTGGAAAGGGGAAAAGCTAGAAAAATCCTTTTATAGGGTTTTGAAGAAGGTTTCGAACTCAAAGAAGCGGGGAAGAATGACCCAAAAAAGCCCAAACCAGTCTTATAAACCCGACTGGCTGAAGCGCTGCGCGGCACTCGATACTGTCGCGCTCTAGCGCGGCAGTCTATGCTGCCGCGCTTAAGCGCGACAGTATAAGCTGCCGCGGCAGTTAACACACCGTGGTCCACTCTGACATGCAGAAGCACTGTGCATGCACGATAATTCTTCGGCGTTTGAACACATACATCTCCTGCTGTATTTGGAATACACACCCGAACACTCCGATGAGTATATGAGTATAAACTGCATCTCCTTGAATCTCCCAATGGGTATATGAGGTTAAACTATTTCCCGAACACTCCAATATAGTATACGAGTATAAACTATTTCTCCATTCTTCAACGGCAGTTCTAATTCAAGACTTCGACAACGGCCACGCGATAAACGCAGCACCGGAGGAATCTTAGCTATTCTACAAAGCACTGAATAGGCTAAAAGATGAAGAAGTCAAGGATTGAAGTCATTCACAGACCATTCTACGTAATTTCCTCAACAAAGCACTGGAGAAATTGCAAGGAAAGCCTATCATATCCAAAGTGTCCCAGACTCCTCTCTAAAGAAATGATGAGTCTGAGATACTTTGGAGGGGGTATCTGTAGGCGTCAAAAAATACTTACAGACATCCAAATACCACTCAAGACAAAGAGAAGGCGGAAAACACCAGTCTCTTAATCATAGGAGATCATTCAAAGGAAGCGAGAAAACATAGAAGAACAATATACACATCATCAGGCAACACACTGCGGCGCGGCAGGACATGGTGCCGCGGCTAAGGCGCGGCAGCCCATGGTGCCGCGGCAAAGGCGCTGCAGCCTATGGTGCCGCGGCTTAGGCGCTGCAACCTATGGTGCCGCGGCCATTATAGGGGGATGCTACAGCGGTTACAATGCAGTTATGTGATGATTATTTAAAGTCCACATGGCAGCGTATCAGAAATAGAACGTGTGCTGACGTGGACAAGCAGTTAAACCACGAAAAAAGTGGTTAAAGGTCGTGGGAGAACGGTTTCAAGCACGATGAAATGTGCTGGTAACCGCCTCTTTAGCCGCGGCAGTCTATACTACCGCACCAATAGCCGCTGCAGTGTAGACTGCAGCGGCCAAAGAGAAATCATCCGGTCAGTTATTTTGCCCCCGTTTCAACTGTTGTGCACTTAGACCCCTATAAATACCTCCCTAGACACAAATTAAAGGACAGAGAGCAGATTGGAGCAGGAGAGGTTTGAGCTTTTAGTGATTTTGAGGAGGAAAGAGAGAATTTTCACCCTTTGACAAGCATCATTTGGTGATTCCTAGAGATCTAAGCTCAGACTTGATCTTTGGAGGAGTGAATATCTTACATCGATAAGATATTCGCGGTAAATCCCTACTTCGATAAATGAAGAGAGGATCTCTAAACAACCTCACGATCTACGAATCGGTGGTCCACGAGCCAAAGCACTCCCGGCACAGGCAAAGTCCCACAAAAGCAGTAGTTGATAAACAGCTATTGTATTATTTTCTCAAAAGTTATAATTTTCGCTTTGTTGTGCAAAAGAAGTCTTATAAAAAGACTATCCCTTTGAATTTATTGTAATCAAAAGAAGATATAATGAATTCGACAACAAAACAGACTTTTGACGAAAACACCAGTGATGCACTGCTTTCATCTTGTTTTAAAGACTTGATCTCATTCAGAATCAAAACACTCTTACTATACTAGCAATTAACAATACCTTCCAGGTATACATGATGATAAACTTAGATAAAAGGTATCAGTCTACTATTAGGTGTCCAACTCACAACAGTTTGTTGTTACCACATTAAACCTACTTTGTGGGATCTCCAGTCAGATAAGTTGAGTTGCTACCTTCAATGAATTAGGAAAGGGTTTCAATCCCATTATCAATTTGGATTTAAGAACTAGTGATAACTCAAGTCCTTTTGTAAAGGGATCTGTCGTGTTGTCCTTAGACTTGACAAAGTCCATAACAATTACCCCTTCATCAACAAACTTTTTCACGGTCTTTATCCGTACTTGGATATGACCTCGAGTCTTACGGTTACACTTTAAACTTTTAATCCTTGCAATTATGGTTATATTGCCACAATGTACAGAGACTGTAGAAATAAGTTTGTTGATCATGGGCAACTCGGACATAAGTCCCTTAAGCCATTTAGCTTCTAAATCAGTATGTCTAAAGCACATAGCTCTACCTCAAAAGTAGACTACGACAAAATGGTTAGTTTAACAAATCTCCAGGTAATAGCACCGCTATCCAAGATAAATACATACCATGTACAATTATTGCTACCTGAACCCATAGCAATCTAGCTAGTATCATTGTACTCCTCCAAAATAGGAGGGAATCTACCGTAATACAGCGCAAGGGAAATAGTTCACTTCAGATACCAAAGTATCCTACCCAAGGCATCCCAATGAGTCATATTTAGACAGCTAGTGTATCTACTTAATTTAGAAACCGAGTATGAAATATCTAGTCTCGTGCAATTTATAAGATACATCAAGCTTCCAATGATATGATAATATCTCAATTAAGATACAGAGACCCCACTTACATTCTTGTAGAGAGTTATTGAAAGATTATATGAAGTTTTGACGAGTTTGTAATTCTTATAGCCAAATTTCTCAATAATCTTCTCAACATAGTGAGATTGAGAAATTGTTATGCCTTCAGCTGATCAAATTAGTTTTAGGCCAAGAATCATGTCAGCAACTCTCATGTCCTTCATATCAAACTTGCTATTCAAGAATGACTTAGTCTCATTGATTATCCTAATTTTTGATCCAAACAATAGAATATCATCGACATAAATACATAGAAGAATGCATGAACCACCTCTTACTTTGCTATAAACACACTTATCAGACTCAATTATTTTGAAACCAAAATCAATGATAGTCGTATCAAACCTTTTATGCCATTGTTTAGGAGCTCGTTTAAGTCCGTACGAAGACTTCACAAGTTTACATACTTTCTTTTCACTACCAGGTGCTACAAATCCCTAAGACTAATCCATATAAATCTCTTCTTTAAGAAAACTATGAAGGAAAGCAGTTTTCACATCTATCTGGTGGATTATGAAATCATATATAGAAGCTAATGCAATAGGCATTCTGATCATAGTCATTTGGGCAACTGAAGAGTATGTATCGAAAAACATCAATTCATTCATCTTATTTGAACTCCTTGGCAACAAGTCTGACCTCAAACTTTTCTTCTATCTTGCTTCATCTTCCTTTTAAAAATCCATTTAGACCCAACTATCTTGCACCCAGAAGAGAGATCAACTAATTCTGATATCCTATTATAGACAATAGGATCCATTTCACTTTTGACAACATCCTTCCACTGCTTAGCCTCTTTTTAAGGTCATAACAGATTCAAATTTAGAATTTTCTTCTCCATATTTGTCATTCTTTCCACATGATAGGGAATGGACGTGGAGACAGAGACATAATTTTTGTTAGAAATATTTTAAAGCATTCTAGTTTTCATATGGAAAACATCCTCAAAAAATGTTACATCATGAAATTCAATAATTGTAATAACATATATGCTAGAGATTTCAAATTTGATCACTAAGAATCTCAAAGCATAGGTGTTTTTTAACATAACCTAGAAAATTTGAGTCCACTGTCTTAGGACCTAGCTTCTTCCTCTTGTGTTCTGGGATTAGTTCTTTTGCAAGACACCCCACATTTTAAGCTATTTTAAGCTTGTCTTTCATTCTCTCTAAACTTCACATGGACTGCTTTATTTATGTTTCTGAGAGACTCTATTCAGAATATGACAAGTCATATTCAAAGCATCTTCCCACAAATATATAGGAAGTCTTGAACTTTCAAGTAGAGTATTAATCATGTCTTTCAAGGTTTTGTATTTTCATTCCGCAACACATTAGACTGAGGAGAATAAGGAACAGTTTTCTCATGTACTATACCAAAAGATTGACATAGAAGAGTAAACTGATTCGATATATACTCTCCTCCTCTATCAAATTTTAACCTTTTAAGTTTCTTGTCAATTTGAGTTTCAGCTTCATTCTTAAAAAAGATAAATTCTTTTAAGCCTCATATTTAGTTTTAAGCAAGTAAACATGACAATATTTTATATAGTTATCTATAAAGGTGATAAAATATTTCTTCATGTCTTTGGTTAAAACACCATTAAACTCATAAATGTCAGTATAAACTAAATCAAGCAACTCTAAATTTTTATCAATAGAATGAAATGTATCCTTATTTGTTTAGTTGGTACAAATACATGACTTGTTTTGCTGTGATCTATAGAGTATTTTGGAATCATATTAAGATTCATCATTCTTTTTACATAATTAAAATTAATATGACCAATATGTTCATGCCAAATATCATATGATTCAAAATTGTTCCTAAACAGGATAATCAGGAACATAAAATCTTATTTAATTCAGAACTAAAATAGGATAGGTTCTGCTCTGACCTTATACATTCCATAAGAATCATAACCCTTAAAAATAAAAGATCCAGCATGCAACATAACAACTTTATTACATTTAAAAGAAAACTCATAACATTCGTTAATTAAACATGAACCACGAATTATGTTGTGTCAAATAGTAGGAACGTAATGCACCTAGTGTAATGATAGAACTGACCCAGAAGGGAACCCCAGGTCCACTCGTCCATATCCTAGCATTTTAGATGCAGTTTGGTTCCACATCTTTACGGTATTTCTATTTATAGGCTAGTAATATACAAATAACAATTTATCAACACAAATATGTACATTTGCACTAGTGTCTACCAAACATTCGTTAGGCTCATAAATAGATAGTAACTTGGGTTAATAGAAACATACTCTTCGATGAATCCAGGAAGCTCGGTCATAGCCATGTTAACATAAGTGATGGGGTGTTTGTGAATATGTCGAGATTGCAAGTGGACAATCAAGTTATAATATAAAAAATGTTGAATCCCACGAGGAAGATGTTGTAGGAATTAATCAAAAGTGATTCTTAAGTTATATGTGTGACAATTAAGAGTGATAAATGCGTGATTGTGGAGAGATATAAGGAGAGTGCTTGTGACTATATGCAAATAAAAACAAATTTAGAGTGAGAGGGGAGGAAGAAAGATGAAGAAATAGAAAGAAAATAAAATCAAGAATCAAATAAAAAATTCAAGAATAAAGAAAAAAATTCAAGAAAGTAAAAGATAGAGGATTCAACTAGAGATATGAGGAATCTCGAATTGAACCCACTAGCCAATTTTAATTATAAATTATGGATTATCCTTTTTTATTATATTTTATTTTAGATTTATTAAGCATAGACTATCAAACCACTGAAGAAAAGCATAACTTATCAAATTATCATCTAAGCAAAATTAACATTCATAAAAAGAACAACAACTAGATAATAATTCTAGAATCCCTCCTACCAATTATTTGTCTAGATGATTATCCTAAACATGATCATTTTAAGTACAAGAGAGTAATTTACAATTCATAAAAGAAATTAAACTAGTTTCATGCAATTCTAAAATTCCTACAAGAATTAGTTCCACGTCTTAGAAAATAAAAACTAAGAAATAAAAGAGAGAGAATAAAAATAAATACTAATTCCAAAGAGGGTTCTAGCCTCTAAGTGAGAGAATGAAAATAAAA
Organism: Asparagus kiusianus; assembly: GCA_022839385.1. Classification (NCBI taxonomy): domain Eukaryota; kingdom Viridiplantae; phylum Streptophyta; class Magnoliopsida; order Asparagales; family Asparagaceae; genus Asparagus; species Asparagus kiusianus. The sequence goes on along the minus strand of BQKN01067485.1, from coordinate 21,856 downwards.
ACTTACTCCAATGAGGGTTCTAGCCTCTAAGTAGAGAATAAAAGAAAAAGAATGAACAAAAATAAAAACTAATTCCTAAGAGGGTTTTAGCCTCTTGGAGAATAGTGCAAAGAAAATAAAATCTAAACTATGCAAGAAAATAAATCTATACTATAAAATAATTACAAGAAAATAAAGAGATAAAAATAAATCTATTCTACAATGCATGAAAATAAATCCAATTCAAGAGGGTTCTAGCCCATTAAATATCTAAAGCAAGAAAAGAAAATATTACAAGGAAAGTAAAAAGATAAAAGAGAAAATTTACATTCCAAAAGGGTTCTAGCCTCTTGATGAAGGCAAATCTTCATCTTGATCTCATTTTAATCTTCATCATCAAACAAAGAGAAGAAAAAAAATATGAAGAGGTGGAAAATTTATTTTATTAATTATAATAAAGTTATAATTTTTGGAAGGTCTTCTTAATTAAGAGTAACCCTCCACTCTAAATAGAGTTTTTATAAAAAGTTTCACACTCAAACCCCTCACATTCTACCCTTATTTACAGCCTACAACAATGAATGAGAACCCTTAGATTTTGCTTGGAGATTAAGGATTAAATCATAGTAATAAAGTAGTTTCTGTTGTGAACCAATCGGTTGGCCAATCGATTGGTCAATCAGTTAGCCAATCAGTTGGTCAATCGATTGGTTTGCATAGATTTGATTTTTTTTTGTTAATTTCTTAATCCGGTTTTTTCCTGGATCCTTGAGATTTCTTGGGCCTTCTTTTATTTGGGCTTCAACAAATGGTAGAAAATTAGAAATTTTGAGTCTTTTGGACTTTTATTCATTAATCTTCATTAACCTGTAAATTAAGATAAAAATAAGTTATTAGTGATATATTTATTTAAAGAAGATATATAACGAGGGTATAAAAATGTAATAAAAATATGATTATCAAATATCCCCACACCTAAACTTTTGCTAGTCCTCTAGTAAAGAGAAAAATTAAAAGCAAAAAATTCTAACTCACTTTCACGGGAATCGTGGTTGTGATTTGCACATACAATAAGTCTTTAAACCCATATGTTACCCTAAAGGACGAGTTGTAGTATCATGAGAGTTTTCAGTGAATATACCTATAAAACTCGATTAACTTGCTAATTTAAAGAAGTCAGTAAATAATTAATTTAATTGATATATTTAAACATTCTAATTGAAGCTAATTTTTACTCAAGAAAACACTTTTATGTATAACTCTAAGTCAAATCTCTTAGAAAAACTTTTTATTATAGATATACAAAACTAAGTCTAACTTAGAAATTTAATTTAAAAGTTTTGAAAGAAACATGCTAACTCTTTGTTTTAAACAATTTTCAAGTCTCTTAATAAAAATTATTTTTTAAGAACATATATACAAATATAACTATATATATAAAAACATTGTTAGTATGTTTTTTTCACTCTTTATCCCTTGGTGATTTTGTTCTAATTTATCGGGCTTCTAAGTGATAATTTAATGAGTTTTGGGCCAATGAATCCCAATCCAATTAGGCTTGGGTCATTAAGCATGTAAATACTCATTGGGCTTAACTACTCGGTCAACTTAGGCTTATAAGATAGAACCACCTTGAGTTTCAAGAGAGATTTTATTGGTGCCTATTTTTCGCACTTTTCTTTTGCAAATGTAGTTTTTTTAATATTTATATGTGTATATGTATATATATCTCAAAAATATTTAGATCAAGACATCTTAAAAAAATATTTTCTACTCCAAGTTAAGTATATAAAAATTTTATTCCTTTAATTAAAAGCTAAATCAAGACATTAGTAAGGTATACTAATTTAAAAATTATTTCTTAAAAAATTTATTTAGAGTTATCATAAAATACGAATTTGCGTATAAAACTAACTAAGGGTTAGAAAATTTAAAATTTATCAAATAGATCAATTATTAATTAACTCTATTAATTTGGCAAGTTACAATTTTTTTATATTTTTCTAAAGGACGAAAAAATGATATAGCAAAAAGGAAGAAGAAATTTAAGGTAAAGAGGGAAAAAATGACTAGTCCCCACCTCCACACCTAAATTTTGCATTGTCCTCGATGCAAACTCTATAATGCACAAAATAAAGCCGGTAAGAAAAAGTACTTACATTTATTTGATCAATGTAGAACAATGATAAAATGATAAAAATTTGCAATTACCTTTTGGTATGAGGAGAATGAAGTCAAAATTTTCTTCTTTTTTTTCTTTTTCACATTTTTTCTTTTCATTCTTATTTTTTCATTTTCTTTTTTCTTTTTTTTCTTTTTTCTTTTTATTTTTTTTCCAAAAAGAATAAGAAACTCTCAAATAAGAGAAGAATAAATTCTTTTTATTATTTGTATTATTATGAGACAAAAAGTAAAAATATAGAATAACACATTGAACATGAAAAGCTCGTATTCTACATCATATGTTACCTTATTGCTGAAAATTCTACACCAGATTTTAAAGAAGTCTAAGATGATGAACTAAAAAGGTGCTTAAATTATGTGTATTACGAAGGTTTCAATAAATTATGCAGCAATTAAAGGTAGGTATCAATGGTGTTATGCATTTTGAAAGCCTCGGATTTGAACTAGATTCCTTATTAATGAAAGTTTGTCCTAACACAACCAGTTCTTCTTTAAAAATTCCTCAAATTCAAGATTTTGAATGCCTCGGATTTGAACTTAGATTCCTTATTAATGAAAGTTTGTCTTAACACAACCAGTTCTTCTTTAAAAATTCCTCAAATTCAAAATTCATAATAAAGGTATGAAAATTCGGTTGTTGTATATATTCTAAGAACCTAAGTTCATCAGCAAAAAGTTCTTTAAAACTATGATCATAGAAATTTGCATTCGCCACCATGAAAACTAGTTCTAATTCAAATTCTTCCAGTGCCTTTGTTTCATCACCAAAAATCTCCTCAAAACTTTATTTTGAATCATTCTCTTCTTCGGGATAATATATGTCTTGAAGATAGGTGGATGAGGATTTTCCATTGGTTTAGTCTCAAAAAATAGTTCAACACAGATTAAACGAGCGGTATTATCCCTAAACCAAACTTGCATACACCAAAATAAATTCATTTTTTTCTCTTTTTTTAACTAAAAAGGGAATAAGAAAAAAAACTCTTTAAACAAAATACAAAAGTTAGTTTTTTTTCTTCTTTTTATAAAGACCTAAAAGATTAATGAAAGAAGAAAAGAAGAAGAAAAAATAAAAACCTAACTAAAACAAATCAAAAGCAATCATTTTAAAATAATCACTCTTATTTATAGGGTTAAGCTTAAACTCAACTAGACCAGCTCCTGACCAAAAACTCTTTTAATGTAAAGATTAAATTTACTTAGTCAATTAGCCAGGTAAGGATAGTACTAGAGGGAGATCAAAGATTAATTAAGTATATCGTTCCTTGTGGAGCGATTTATGCAACTCCTAAACCTTACCTTAGACACCAACAGATTCAAGTAAACTTAAACCGGTTTACTTAAGAATTTCTTGTTCTTTAATGAGCTCGAGTCTTTAGGGGCCAATGTCTAATGAGTTTTAAAAGGCTTGGGTTTTATAACAAGGAATTAATGATTTATGTGCTAATAATAGGATGATGAAATCTCTCATCTTATCTTGATTAGGAGGTTTTTGCCCTTAAGAATAACTTCAAGTGTGTGTCAAATCAAGATGCTCAAATCACATGGGTGAATTCCTACTAACTATATGCAATGCAGCCCTAGGAATTAAAAGTAACTACAACATGATGTAAAAATAAAATCATTTTATTTTTAAATTAAGATTAACAATCAAATAAATGTAAGAAAGAGAGTTCTTATTTAAATTTATTATTTTATTAGTAGTTATTTAAATGGAGGGTAGATTTTATTAGGGTCGACATATTTTTTTCATTAGCTCCTAATCATCTCTAATGTGAAAAGTCTAACCAAAAGGTGGAATTAAAAGTACAAGAAAGAGAACTTACCTTTTCAAGCAAATCTTCTCTCTAGTCTTCAACTTTCTCTTTCAAAGTCGTACATTCACACTTAAACACACAAATTAAAGAACCAAAATAGAAAAATCATACTTATAAGTACCTTCCCCGACAACGGCACCAAAAACTTGATGGGGTACTTTTGAATATGTCGAGATTGTAAGTGCACAATCAAGTTATAGTATAGAAAAATATCGCATCCCACGAGGAAGGTGTTGTAGGACTTAATCAAAAGTGCTTTTTAAGTTATATATGTGACAATTAGGAGTGATAAATGTATGATTGTGGAGAGATATGAAGAGAGTAGTTGTGACTACATGCAAATAAAAACAAAACTAGAGTGAGAGGGGAGGAAGAAAAATGAAGAAATAGAAAAAAATAAAATCAAGAATCACATAAAGAAAATTCAAGAATAAAGAGGAAAAGGAAGAAAGTAAAATATGGAGGATTCAATTAGAGATATGATGAATCTAGAATTGAATCCACTAGCCAATTTCAATTATAATTTATAGATTATTCTCTTTTTATCGCATTTTACTTAAGATTTATTAAGCATAGACTATCAAACCACTTAAGAAAAGTATAACCTAGCAAATTATCATCTAAGCAAAATTAACATTCATAAAAGGAACAACAACTAGATAGTAATTTTAGAATTTCTCCTACCAATTAGTTCTCTAATTGATTATCCTAAACATGATCATTTTAAGCATAAGAGAGTAATTCACAATTCATAAAAGAAATCAAACTAGTTTCATACAATTTTAAAATTCCTACAAGAATTAGTTCCACATCCTAGAAAATAAAAACTAAGAAATAAAAGGAAAAGAATGAAAATAAAAACTAACTCCAAAGAGGGTTCTAGCCTCTAAGTGAGAGAATGAAAATAAACTAACTCCTAAGAGGGTTCTAGCCTCTAAGTGAGCGAATGAAAGGAAAAGAATGAACAAAAATAAAAACTAATTCCCAATAGGGTTCTAGCCTCTTGGCGAAAAATGCAAGAAAATAAAATCTAAACTATGCCAGAAAATAAATCTATACTATAAAATATTTATAAAAAAATAAAGACATGAAAGTAAATCTACTCTACAAGACATGAAAATAAATCTAATTCAAGAGGGTTCTAGCCCCTTGAATATCTAATCTAAGAAAAGAAAATATTACAAGAAAAGTAAAAAGATAAAATAAAAAATTTATATTCTAAGAGGGTTCCAGCCTCTTGATGAAGGCAAATCTTCATCTTGATCTCATCTTGATCTTCATCATCAAACAAAAAAAAAGAAAGAAAAATATGAATAGGTGAAAAAATTATTTTATTAATTGTAATAAAGTTACAAATTTTAAAAGGTCTTTTCAATTAAGAGTAATCATCCACTCCAAATGGAGTTTTTACAAAAAATTTCACACTCAAACCCCTCATTCTCTACCCTTATTTATAGCCCACGGCAATGAATGAGAACCATTGGATTTTTCTTGGAGATTAATGATTATAAAATAGTTTATGTTGTGAACCAACCCGTTGGCCAATCGATTGGTCAATCGGTTAGCCAAATGGTTGGCCAATCGATTGGATAATCGGTTAGCCAATTGATTGGTTTGTGCAGATTTAATTTTTTTATTGACTTCTTGGCCCGATTTCTTCATGGATCCTTGAGCTTTCTTTTGTCTTTATATTTGGGCTTTAATAAATTGTAGAAAATCAGGAAATTTGAGTTTTTGAGCTTTTATTCATTAATCTTCATTAACTTGCAAATTAAGATAAAAACAAGTTATTAGTGATATATTTATTTAAAGAAGATAGATAATGATGGTATAAAAATATAATAAAAATGTGATTATCACTAAGGCACGTTGGTAGACCCTAGATTGGCTTTAGCTTTCTTTATAGGACAACCTTGAGCCCAATGTCCAACTATCCACAATTTCAACATGCTTTGTTTGCTTTTGGTTTCTTTTGGATCTTAGTTTTGGCTTTGATTTTGTCATAAGGGTTTCCATTAGGTTTGTTTTTAAACTTTTTCTCAGAAGTTAAAACATTTGCTTTAGGTTGGTGCTCAACAGGCACAATATGTTTCTGATTTTCATGCTCTTCCTCAATTGCTATGACAATCATTACGTCATCAATATTTATTTTTTCCATTCGATGCTTGAGAGACAATCTGAAACTCTCCCAAGAATGATGAAGTTTCTCGATGATTGTCATAACATGTAATTTTTTAGGAAGCTCCATTTTAGCTTCTCGAAGAGCATCAAGAATGAACAGAAGTTCATGTGCTCGTTCTATCACACATTTAGCCTCGACTATTTGAAACTTTAAGAACTTGGACACATACTATTTTTCAAGATCGAGGTCTTCAGTATTATATTTATTTTCTAGTTCATTCCATAATGCCTTTGTGATCACCAAAGAAGAAGAATAGACATCGAAGAGCAAGTTGGACATTGCCAATAAAATGCATCCTCTGATTATTTGATCCTTCTTCGTCTATTGTGCAATTTTATCTACACTATTTGGATCTTTTTCCATCCAGTTTTAGGCATTCTGCCTGTATCATTTCTAATATCCCCTTAGTTGTTAGCCAAATCTTCATACGTAGCTGCCAACATTTAAAAAACTAACTTGCAAACTTTTTTGGCATTCAAAACATGTCTATTTTAAGGGCAAAGGCACCAAAACCAACTCCTAAAACAGAAGGCATAACTTTAGACAATGATATTAATTTCTTCAAGATTGTTAGGAGAAATAATATTAAATACAAATCTAAATATAAGCAAAATAAATCACACAAAAATAAAGGGATGGAGCAGAGAGTTAACAAAATCATTACAGTTTGACATATTTTATAGAAATACTAAATCACATTCTAAACAGATGACTAGTCTTAAAGAAATTATGCCTCAATTATGATAATGTGGGGTCTGCACTGAAAGTACCCTAGAGGAAGGTGAATATGGTTAATGCTAATCTAATTCGATATTAATGCCGATTAAAAACTAATTAACAATCTATCCTAACAAGTATGATATTCAAGAGATATATGCAAGGATAAGCAATATAAGCAAGGGTGATATAAACATGCAACAATGGTGATATCAACAAAGAGCATAAATATAAATGAACGCCAATAATAAACACAAACAAACGATATGATCACGGAGTTCGGTCAACCCTTGACCTACGTCTCCGCTCCTCACCTCGAGGAGATCTCCACTATCACAAATGAGTTTTCGACGTTCACCCAAAAATATTTACAACTCCACACAATCTCGGTTTTCTAGCTCACCGAAAACTCTCACAATCACTCATAATGTAAACACACTCTACACCCTCTAAGTGTTGGCCTAGCCCATGTCCTCCTCCTCAAGTGCTCAGATTTACAACCTCTCTCTAGACTTTATTACTGATGTCACTCCTTTTGGAATCGACCATGTCTCTCACCACACACTCCTCTCGGTGTACAAGTGTAATACAATGTGATTCTCATAATAAAAGCTCAATACAAGTGTTTGTTCTCTATAATAGATGAGAAAGAATTGTAAGTTCACTCTCTAAGTCACAGAATCTCACAACCCCAATTATACTATGTATGAAAATACAATTAGCTCAATGGTTATGTGTGTAAACAAGTAGTATAAATAAATCTAAACTCAATATAAAAATCTAGCTTATGGAAATTTTAATCAAAACAATAAATAGCTAGAGATTGAGTTTAAGGAAAACTTCTCTATAGATCAAGAGTGAGAGAGAGAAAGAAATGAAGCTCAAACAGCAATTGATGAACTCCTCTAGCTCTTGTGAAAATTTCTTCACAAACCGAAAGTTGAAACAAACACTAAACAAACTTAAAACATCCTTAAACTCTTTCAAAACTTGTTTAAATAATTTTCTTAAGTAGGTGGAAGAGTTAAATGCAAGGGGGGGGGGGTATTTATAAGAAACCCCAAGGCCAAGAGAAAGCTAAGAAAAAACCAAATAAACCAACCCAAAAACAGATCTGGAAACTAGCCGTAAGCAGGCAATGGTCACAGCGGCGGTCAACCGCGGCACACGTTCGGTCGACCGTGAGAGCCTGAAAAATAGAGGAAAGTCTCTGGACTACATCTGGTCGACCTCGACGGTCAATAGTGAAAGCGTAAAAGCTAGACCCAGAATACTGGCTCCTGGCCGGTCGACCGCGGCTATCCTGGCGGTCGACCGCAGAGTGACACCAAGCCTGAATTGCAGTTTTTTGATTTTGAAACCATGTTAAAAAATATCAAACGAATTTCAAAAATTGTAAAACTTTGAGGAATTCTTGTAAATATGATAATGAACATGTTATAAAAAGAATTTTTTAAATTGCATTTCTCATTTGTGAAAACTTATTATTTTGCAAAAATGTCCAAAACATGAAAACTTGATATATTTGAAATTTGATGTTCTAACATAAACCAAAGTTTTGAAAACTCTCCTATAGATTTATAGACTTGTAAAGGATATGAAATGTTGTTATTAAGTCTATAATCTAAAAACACAATATTTTACCAAATACAATAGAATATAAAACATTAAAAAGTGTATATGAATATAACTATTGTTTCATATCTAATAATATCAAAACAGCTTATCCACATGAAAACAAATATGCATGTATATGAATATATATCTATTTGCTTGTAAAAACTTTGTTTGTGGATAAACAAAAAACGAATAAACCAATAAATTGTGTGTATATGATATTGAGCTTGAAGTATTAAACACGCATAATATAACACCTAAACTAATTTACCCAAGCTTGTGATCTTCAATATGCTCACTTAGTTACGGATGAAACTTGATCTTGAATTTGACTTGAATCGCAAATTGCTTCATTCCGATATTCCGCCAACCTCCGTTGAATGTCTTTGTTAAGGCGCAATCCATCCAACCTCCAACTAATATTTGTGTAGATTACCTAACAAACAAATGCAAGCACTCGACGCACAATGTTAGGAATTATTTGTAATCATCAAAACAAGATTAGGGAATATGCTCATAAACATGAGACCTAATAAGGCTAACATGCACAATATTTCTGAGGATGAAACGGCAACAATCCAAAGAAGCGCTCTTTTGTTGAACACCTCGACTGCAACTTCACTTCGCTTGCTTATATACTAATACAAGTGTACATTTCTAACATATTTGTTATACCATATATAACATGTATGTTAATTTGAACCAATTAAAATACATTCAATTACTCAATGTGGGACTAAAACTCACATACTACTAATTAAATATATTTTAATTTTTATCTATAGAATCCAACCATATAATGTTGGAGCACGTGAAGTGGGGGCCACACCCCCAAACATGTTTTCTTTGCTTTCGTGATAGACACAGCAGTTGAACACTTTTTTCGCGTCTCGTGATAACATGTGGGGTCAGGCACGTGAATAGCAGACGTGTTTTTTCCCCAGCTGTTATAAATTGAGCTTCTAGGGTTTCATGAAGAGCTGTACGAAGGCAGAGGGGAGAGAAAGAAAAGCGGCTGCGGCTGATTTGTGTGCAAAAGAACAAACTTTGTGGCTGTGCTTGGGCGCGCAAGTAGAAAAGAGAGAAAAGTCGGCTGTATTTTTTAGGCGACTCTTGGTTGCAGGGCTGCAGGTGATTTGCGGCAATGAACAAGAAGAAAGCACTAGAAGGTTTTTTTGTTCTCTCTTTTAGGTGGCGTGCAGGAGCCGATTTGAGAGGGTTTGTGCACCCTTTGAGAGAGTATTTGTATGAGGGATTTAAGAGTTTGTTTTGAGAGGGTTTAGATTGAGTGATTATAAACCCTAGTTGTATCTCTCCCTCTAATAGTAGATCTCCCCCCTCCTTGCCCCGTGGACGTAGGCTATTTACCGAACCATGTAAAATTTGTGTTCTTACCGTGATTTGTAATAGCTTGTAGGATCCCTCGACAGGTCAGTCCTAGAACTGTTGAGAGGAAGAGCCGATATCTCACTTTATTAAGATATTCGCTTCAGATTCTTGTTTCCTTGGTGAGACGGGAATTCTTACGATCTAATCTCTTATTGTGCACCTTGCGCACCGGAGGTGCTGTCGAAATTTTTGCTGCGCACAACAAGTGGTATCAGAGACAGGTTGGACTTGAGAGCTTGTTTGAAGGATTCGCTGAAGGATTCCTATTTGAAGATTAGATCGACAACATGGGTGAAACAAGCACATCAGGATCGTCTCTTACGAAGACGATACATAGTTTGAGCAACAATAACATGAAGATTGATGTTCCGAAGTTCGACGGCAAGATTAACTTCAGATTGTGGAGGTGTCAGGTGATGAATGCCTTGGACGCTCAGAATTTGGAGGAGACTCTTGAGTTACAAGAGAAACCTGCCGATATGGAAGCTAAGGTTTGGAAGAAGATGAATTGTAGGGCGTGTAGAGTTATTCGGTCATGCTTGACACCGGATCTTATTTATGATGTGATGAACAAGACGTCGGCAAAGAAGATGTAGGAAACACTCAATAAAAAGTATCTTACTAAGAGCATTGAGAATCGGCTTAACTTGAAGAAGAGGTTTTACCAGTTCAAGATGAAGATGGGAGTTTCCATTAGGGAGCATGTTAACAACTTCACAAAGCTACTTTCAGACATGGCCAATGTGGATATCATGGTTGAGGATGAAGATAAGACGATGCTACTTTTGTGTTCATTGCCCGAGGATGATTATGATACTTTTGTCCTAACTATGATTAATGGAAGAACTACTGTTAGTTACAAGGATGTGACCTCAGCGTTAGTGAATTATGAGTTGAGGAAGAATGTGGATGAGTCCTCCGAGAAGACATCGGGAGATGCATTAGTAGTTCATGGCCGTGGTTCAAACTGAAGTAGGAGGTCGTAGTCTAGAGGTGCACATCGTGGGATTCGTAGGAATCAGTGTGCCTTTTGTAAAGAGGATAGATATTGAAAAGCTGAATGCCCAAAGTTAGATCGAGCCGAGAAGAATAAGGGAAAAGCTGTACAAGCTTCTGAGGTGAATGTTGTCAAGACTAGTGACAACAATTCAGATTCAGATTCTTCGGGCTATTCGTTGTCTGCACTACCGTCAGTTTGTGTTGCCAACTCTACAGAGTGGATGCTGGATTCGGGTGTTTCATACCACATTTGCCCTAGGAGGGATTGGTTCTTCAGCTTTCAGAAGTTGAAAAGAGAGAATGTTGTGCTCATGGGTAATGGACATGCATGCTCTATTGGTAGCATTGGTACCGTTCGTATTCGGATGTATGACGGAGTGATTCAGGAGTTGGATGAAGTGAGGTTCGTTCCACAGTTGTCGAAGAACATCATTTCACTAGGAGCTTTGGTGGCATCTGGCTATAATGTGACCTTGGTAGATGCACGTTTGAAGGTCACATTGGGATCCATGATTGTGATGAAGGGCGTCAGAAGGAGCAATTTGTATTATTTGCTCGGAAGCACGACGATTGATAGGGAGATGATGACTTTATCAGATTCGGCTAGACCGTAGCGTTGTTTGATGCTGAGTTATTTGATTGGTAATGCTGTGCATAGGTTGTTGAGGAGTGCTATGACCTGCAGTTTGAAGTCCTGTGAACCCATTAGTATGAGCAAGAAGACCAAGGTGGAGTTAGGCACTTCTATCCATCATTTGAGGGGTCTTCTGAGGGGTGTTCATTTAGGCATTCGGGGGCCTTCCAAGAGAGCATCATTAGGAGGTAATAGGTATGTGGTTTTCACAGTTGGGGATTGCTCTAGACATTGGTGGGTTGCAACCAAGTCCCGTTGGTGTGAAGTCCTAGAAGCCCGCAACAAATGGAGGAAGTGTATTGGCAGAAAAGTGAAGGTACTTCAGTCTGATGTTAGAGGGAGGTACAAGAGGGACCTATTTCTGCATTTGTGCCGAGCTCACGGTAATTAGAGATACTTCATTGGTCTGGAAACTTTGAGGCGACGTGATGAGATGGCAGATTTGGGGAGTTGTTCCTTTCTGAAGGAGGATCGGTGTTTGATGTCGAGCATTGGCATTGGTGTGCGGGCTACGACATGTTTGGTCCGTCTCATGTATAGGTTGTCGACTGCTGCATATAGAGCTATGGGATCTGGAGGAGCTGCTTCAAATTTTAGGTTGCATCGGATGTTTGGCTACCCAGCACTTGGTCACATCGTAGATGTGAGATTTAATCCGATAGCACATTTAGGATTCAGAGGCGTGTTTAATTATCAGGTATTGGCTTCTGACTTTGTTCTGAGCAGGTATGTCACATTTAACTCTCGGCAGGTGGAGAGTGGTGATCAGATCATTAGGACATCGCAGCAGGTGGAGAGTGATGCTACTCCATGTTGGGTGTAGACTCTAGATCATACTGTATCATTTGGGATTCTAGCTGATGTGACACGGATTAGGAATCGTGTTGATTTGGATGCAGATGATGAGTTGGATTCGATTGCAGCTGATGGACTTGATTTGGATACGGCCATTAGTTCACCTTAGATGGAGGTGTTTGATTTGTCTCAATTTGGGGATATTAGGAGTGCTATCAGTTGCAGATCGTTTGGTGATATTGAAGAAGAGTTGCAGACTTTTCTATTTGATTGAGGGGCTTTGGAGGCCATTTGGGTGAACTACGTTCGGCTTGATTCCTTGGGTAAGATGATACGTAGGCAGTCTTTATGATACAGCCGGGTTGGATTATTTGATGGGGGTGAGACTGATTTGGTGAGTAGACATCGACGTTTGGGAGTGTATTCGCACTCTTGTTTGGGTCTCGACTTGTTATGGATTGAGTCCGTTGTCGTGAATCGTTTCTCTTCGTACTGGACGCAACAAGTGAGGTATTTGGTTTGGTTGGTGTCGGCTCAGTTTTGTGAAAACTTCACCGAGGTGGAGAATTGTTGGAACACGTGAAGTGGGGGCCACACCCCCAAACATGTTTTCTTTGCTTTCGTGATAGACACAGCAGTTGAATGTTTTTTTCGCGTCTCGTGATAACGTGTGGGGCCAGGCATGTGAACAGCAGACGCGTTTTTTCCCCAGCTATTATAAATTGAGCTTCTAGGGTTTCGTGAAGAGCTGTACGAAGGCAGAGGGGAGAGAAAGAAAAGCGACTGCGGCTGATTTGTGTGCAAAAGAACAAACTTTGTGGCTGTGCTTGGGCGCGCAAGTAGAAAAGAGAGAAAAGTCGGTTGCATTTTTTAGGCGACTCTTGGTTGCAGGGCTGCAGGTGATTTGCGGTAGTGAACAAGAAGAAAGCACCAGAAGGTTTTTTTGTTCTCTCTTTTAGGTGGCGTGCAGGAGCCGATTTGAGAGGGTTTGTGCACCCTTTGAGAGAGTATTTGTATGAGGGATTTGAGAGTTTGTTTTGAGAGGGTTTAGATTGAGTGATTGTAAACCCTAGTTGTATCTCTCCCTCTAATAGTAGATCTCCCCCCTCATTGCCCCGTGGACGTAGGCTATTTACTGAACCATGTAAAATTTGTGTTCTTGCCGTGATTTGTAATAGCTTGTAGGATCCCTCGACAGGTCAGTCCTAGAACTGTTGAGAGGAAGAGCCGATATCTCACTTTATTAAGATATCCGCTTCAGATTCTTGTTTCCTTGGTGAGACAGGAATTCTTATGATCTAATCTCTTGTTGTGCACCTTGCACACCGGAGGTGCTGTCGAAATTTCCGCTGCGCACAACATATAAATGGTATCCTTCCATATAAATCCTCCATTATTTGTTTATATCAACATAATCCACAAAGAAAATTTGCTGAGGTGGGCTCGCACCTGCAGATATCAATATAGTGTTGACTCTATTTTTTTTATCTCATCATGAAGAACAGCAAAGATTGAACCAACATCCTTTGTAGATTGCTAGTTGAATGAAAGAAAAAGTTGCTGACGAGTTTGAGGGGTGACCTACTCTCAGCCAAGAAGGCTTGGTAGTAATAACAGGTAGGGGTGGGCAAAAACCAAAAAAACCGGTTCAACCGAAAAAACCGCCCGAAAAAGCGGGCCGATTAACCGAACCGGATTAAATGGATGAGAAGAAGACTCTAAACCACTCGAACCGAATTAAACCGGTCTGGATCCGGTTTGAACCCCTGAACCGCCCGAAAAAACCGAACCGAATTTTGTTTAATTGATTAAGTTATATGTGGCATATTCAAATGAAAAACGCGAAGGAGTTTGTTATTCATTTGAAGTGGGCAGTTGAGTGTGCGTCTAGTCCATCTGTCTTTTTCATTTGAATATGCCTCTGTTAAAAAGTGCTTAAGCTGCTTCGCTACCAAGAATTATTGGTAGTATCTGTATTTCTTTTTTGAGAAATTCTTCTTTGTGCAAGATGTATATAAGATGTCTTTCCTCCAACTCCATTTTTCTTGTTGATATGGTTTGCGCTCATTTCACTAGACAAAATGGACAAATAATGATACTTCATCAGAAATTAATAGGCAATGATCCCGGTGTGGGCAGATTTTTATGAAATGGAATTAATTCGGCCAAAAACCGAAACCGATCCGAACCGATCCGAATTTTGGTTGGGCCGAATATTCGGATGAAGGGGGAAAATCTGGATCTGGATGAGAGTTTTGAGAATTCAAAAAATTCGGATTGGATGCGGATTGGGCATAAAACCGACCCAAACGAAATATGCCCTGCCCTAATAACAGGCAACAATTATTTTTCTGTCATTCATAAGTTCGAATAAGGAGATATTGATTCCGCGGGATTAATAAATGGAACTGAAAATATTTTTTTTTAAAAATCTCTAAATTACAGTAGATGAATTATGCAAGCTTACACGTAATTACAATGATAATTAAAACGTTCGAGCCAAGTCCAAATTGCAATTACAATTGCCATCAACCATAAGAGAAGTAAAAAAAAAATCTTGATATATCAAATCATCCGAAACTATAACTAAAGTCATAAGTAACAAGATTTCAAATTGAACTAAGCAATTGCAACTACAGTCGTATTTGACATCAGTTGATGTAACTGACACTTCTATTGCAATTACACCTGTAAGAATCAAATAGTCTCTACATCTGATATAGAGTGCGACATAAATTTGCAAACTAGTAACAATGGAAATTATTGCAATATTTTTACCTGTTACAGTTTGCAAGAGTGAAATTGTCTCCAATGATGTATGCCCCCTTAAATCTGTGAGGAAGTGCCCTAAAACTTTAACATTGAAACACTGGGATTCTGGACAGACTCCTGTAATAGAAATTTAAAGGTTTTTTTTTAAGAATTTAAACAAAATTAGGAATAGAAATTAACTAAAATTAACATAAGCTAGAAAAATCTAGAGAGAAAATGACATTTATTTTACCAGTGTCAAATCGATGCAATAATGACATTGGATTCATCCAACTCCTAAAAAAATACCACAATCGTGTAGCAGGAGCAACATGCGTCTTCGCTCTCAAACACTGGTAAACTTCTCATCAACAAATTTATTAAAATAACTTGTCAAAAAATCACCTTTGGTCGGATAAAAGATATCTGAGTAATTTCTACAGCACAATAATTAAAATTAAAATTATTGTTAGATTTTAATGGTGAATTTAGTATTAGTTTGAGCAATTCAAGATCAGCATACATGTGGGCTTTCATGTTGCCTTAAACATCAGGTCAACCCTATTAGGACCTAGGACTAATTGGGTGATTGCATTGGCTGTTGATATTAACCAATTTTTTTAAAAAAATTATCTTAATCAGAAAACAAATTAACATTATAAGTTTATAATAAGTAGGATAACATATTTTAATGATGGCAAGCCCGGCCTCAGATAGTAACGAGCCAGACTTAAAACAAGACAAAAATTGGGCCTTTTCGGGGAATTAATGTACAGTTTACGATACTGGGCTGTTTATGGGCTAGCATACTCAGTATTAAAAAGTGTTCTGTCTTTGTTTTGTCCTACAATTTTGTTGGACGCAATCCATTCACACGATAACGTTCAAACAAATCCAACCGCACATCAGATAGCCCAGATGTCAAATGGTTGGTTTTGGCTGGGTGTTGGTTAGGTCATAAATGAGTGAGCACATTTATAACCACTTGATCATTTATGACACATTTAACATTTTCGCTAAATAGGTCACTTCTCATTCACTCATTTACTAAATGGCTGGTTCATGGGTGACCCAATAACCCATTTAGTTATGATGTTTTTATATCTACTAGTATAGTGCACGTGCGTTGTTGCACGTGGACATATTTGTTTTATGTTCTAATACTTTACACAATTTATTATTTAATTAATGGAAGAGTTTAGTTTTGAATGTAATTATAACAACATTTGAGGACTTATTTGTAATTTTCTTTCAATTTAGATCACATACTTCTTTCAATCTTCTTAAGATTTAAGTTTTGAACTATATAGGGGTTTACCTGTAAAAAATTATGAAGTTCGATATTTTTCTATAAATATATGAAATTTCAATGGTCTTTGTGAAAATTATGAAGATCCTTGGTTGTTTGTGAGAAAAATTTAGGGTTATTTTGTGAACATTGGCAAATCATGGAATACTCAAAAGATACAAATTTTTTTTGATCTTAAAAGACATAGTTCTATTTACTTTATAATTTAAGATAATGAATGACATTTAATAACTACTGGTAGTTTTATGTGCAATTTTAGAATATAGTTTTAACATTAGGAAGGTTATAATATACTTTATATATAAATACTTTTACCCAAAAGACAAAAATTTCAAGTTTGTTCTTTACTTTTATGTTAAGTGTGTCATGCTATTCCAGTTTATATTAATTATCTTTGTTTTTGCTAATCCATTATAACAAAATAAAATTCTCACTTTCACCTTCTCTCTCTTCTATTATCATATAATTAGTAACATGCTACAAAAAATATATACTAAGTTCATGGATAATACAATATTTCTCTCAAATCACAATTAAGTACATAGTAATAATTGTAGAAATAGAAAAAAAAAGTTCATTAAAACCCCCTCAAATTAGACCTCAAACTTTAGCCTCAATCCGAATTCTCCATATTTTCTTGTATCAATCATATCATCAATCCGCATATAGCCGTCAGTCTAACAATCACATCAGTATAAACTATAATCCGAGTAAAGCTCCCATCAGCACAATTCAATCGTCTTCACCCCCTTTGTTGTTATCTCTTCTGAAGGGATAATGTTTTCACTGGCGAGCTTGTATCATCCAAATATATCATAGTAAAGCCACGTGGTGAGTATAGGATGCTGATAGGGTTGTAAGAGGTGAGTGTAAATCTAAATCATCAAATGAGTGAATTTATATAGGTTGCAAGTAAGGACTATTATGATAAATAAAAAAGCAGGCTCTTTGGATTCCGTAACAGTCAAATGTAATTGCCACTTAAATAAAAACTACAATTAAAAATGTAACTCTCATTTCAAGTATGCATGAATGCACGCACTAATGACATTTTAAGTTGACACTTTGTTTGTAAATTAAAATGTATATTATTAGTTTGTCATATGTGCGTTTTAAGTGGAGGGGTTACAAAAAATAGAAGTTAATATTAGTGGACAATCAATAGGAGAGTTATGCAATTATAAAGAATGTATGCATGTAAGCATTTTAAGTTGATAGTTTGTTTGCAAATTGAAACATATATTATTAGTTTGTCATATGTGTGTGCATTCAATTCTCAGCTATTATGTCAAATACAACTTACAACCTTAAAATTCTTTTATAATAACATTAGCATTGGATTAGTGGAGGGGTTATAAAAAATAGAAGTTAATATTAGTGGACAATTAATATGAGAGTTATGCCATTATTAAGAATGTATGCATGTATATGTATGTGTTTATAAGTATGCAAATTTTTTATGATAACATTAGTATTGGATTAGTGGAGGGGTTACAAAAAATAGAAGTTAATATTAGTGGACAATTAATAGGAGAGTTATGCCATTATTAAGAATGTATGCATGTATATGTATGTGTTTATATGTATGCAAATATGTGTTTTATGGATGCATGTATGTAGTTTGGAGGGTATTTTTGGAAGAAATATTTTAACATACCAACACACTTTTATAATAGTATTAGATTAGATGTAAGTTTCAGGAATCTACTTGCAAACTTTTAGGGGGTTTTTTGTAAACTTCCAGGGGTTAACTTTCAGGGGGTTTTCGGTAAACGTTCAAGGGGTTTTCTGTAAAATTTTAGGGGTTTTCTGCAAACTTTTTAGGGTGTTTTCTGTAAACTCGCCGGGAGGGTTGGTAAACTTTTAGGGGGGTTTCTACAAATATTTTTTTTTTTTTTTTGGGGGGGGGGGCTTGCAAACTTTTTAGGGGTTTTAAAACTGAGAAACACATACAAGATATAAATAAAAAATTAGCCTATTTTTACAAGTTTCATATTGGATAGATGGATTATCGGGTTTGGACCAGAATTGCCATCCCTAATACCTATGCTCGGGGATATTTCCAATTCCCCCTTTACTCTGTCCTTTTACTCTGTCGTTTGAGAGGCTTTCTTTGTTTTTTTTTCCGGCTAAAAAAACAACGTATTCTTCCCTAAAATTGAAATCTATGATAATAATGACATAGAAATAGGAGGAAAAACATTGAACGTAAGCGAAAATAATAAATATTAGGTAACATCAATCATGATTTTATTATTTATTTTCTTGCTAAAATAACCAAATACTGCTGTATACAGCCCGTGGACACGTTTCATGATATTGACTGTAGTCAACTAAATACGGCCCCACGAGGCTAACGCTGAGGGCGTGCTTCAGTCAGCACACTTTCCATCTCTACCCTCACCCGTCCAGCCTAATTACTTCATAACCACAGGCCCAACCGCCGCGTAAAACACGGCGATGATCACATGGAGTTCAACAATTGAACGGCCGGGATAGCCTCCTTTCTCCACCGGTCCGCTATATCTCGGCGGCAATGGCACTTTCGTAATAACGGGGAGAATATGAGGCCATTGCAGTAACAAGCTCAATTCCAAAAGCAGAAAGGAAGACGGTAGGAAACTGGGAAAAGGAGACTAGTCATCTAGAACTCTCGTAGCACGCCAATATAAAGACAGCTGGTTGTCTTCCCGTCGCCTGTATTGTTTTCTCCTTCAAAAAAAAAAAAAAAAAAAAAAAAAAAATTCAAAATTAAAACAAGAAATCTCTCTTTCTCAATCTTTCTGATGCAAAATTGCCGTTCATTTTAATTGAATTTCTCTTTCTTGACCAAGAAGTTCACCTAAGAGAGAATTCCTTGTTTCAAACAGTTGCGTGTTGATCTCAATCTTTCTCATCCGATTCTTGTCCCCTAGATCTCCAATTTCTTCGAGAGCTGATCGTTTAAATTGTTCAGATCGGAGTTCGGTCTGATCGATTTGTTGAAGATGGCCGAGGAGCAACGGTGCCAAGAGGCTCATCGCCTCTGCGCCAACAACTGCGGCTTCTTTGGGAGCCCCGCAACCCAAAACCTATGCTCCAAATGCTACCGCGACTTCCGCATGAAGGAGGAGCAAGCCTCGTCGGCGAAGATCGCCGTCGAGAAATCTCTCCAGGCCTCGCCGCCGTCGGTCGTCGTGACGGATCCGCCCATCGCTGGCGTCGCGTCCGCGTCAACGGCGGAGGGCCGGGCGAAGGGTGCGTCGCCGGCGGGGGAAGCTCCGTCGGCGCCGGCGAACCGGTGCTCGGCGTGCGGGAAGAAGGTCGGAGTGTTGGGATTCAAGTGCAGGTGCGGGGCGACGTTCTGCGGGGCCCACCGGTACGCGGAGCAGCACGCGTGCGGGTTCGACTTCAAGCGGGCTGGGAGGGAGGCGATCGCACGTGCGAACCCCATTGTGAAGGCTGAGAAGCTCGATAAGATCTAGATCGGCGGAGAAGATATCGACCGTCGGTACGACCGATGCGCTGTCTCTCAAGAGCGCGCCGTTTCGTCGCCGGGGGTCCCGGTGGTTGTCGCTTGATTTGGTGGTTGTGTTTTTTTTATGTCTTCTTTTGTTTTTTTAATAAGGGGAAAAGGGGAAATGATGAACATGGTTTTAGGCGATGGAGACGATGAATGTTATAAAAGGCGTGATGTATGATATTTAGCTTATTCATTTTAATTTCGTTGTATTGTTTTTTTATCTTTTTAATTTCAATTGATGGTGTTTGCCTTGCGGTTGGTGTGTTATCGATGGATGCGTTGTGGATGGAAAAAGAAGGTTCGGTGGGTGGTGTCGACATAAAGGATAAACCTCTCGACGCCGTCGTGTAAGAATGATAGAATTATCATCGAATTATGATTCTTTTTTTTTGTCCCCCTCAAAACCATCTGGAAAAAAATAATAGACAAAATTATTATACAGAAATAAATTTTTATTTTCAATGTAATGGAAATCACTTTTTATGGGGATTTTTAGTCTGATTAATCGCCTCCTATGTAAAGTTCTTACTGAAAATTTAAAATTATCTTAAAAAGCTCACATTTATTAGTTAGATTAATTAATCATCTTCTATGTAAAATTTTTGGGGAAAATGTTTTAAGGCCCCCCAAAAAAGAATCGGTTGTGATGCAGACCCAACAAATATTTCCCTTAGCATTCAACCCCTTAAAATAGTGAAAACTGTGGCCCAGTCCCAAAAGCCCATTCATATACATGTATTGGGCATATTTTGACCAACATACCCAAATTACCCTCATCTCTCTCACAGCAAAACCAGCTGAATGGGTTCCTCCTTTGGCGGCGATCGCTCCCATCGCATTTAAGGCGAAGCGACGGACGAAAGCGGGGGGAAAAAGCGCGCGCTCCCTCCATTACTGTGCTGCTTCATCAGCCTTTATTATAAATGGGTTAGTTCTAGCTCTCACTCTCTCATTAATGAAATTAGGGTTTGTTCTTCAACTGTCAACCACCCTTATGTGCCTGAAATCCCCTCAATTACTCCTCACCCCCTCATAACTCTCAACCACCCAATGGCCGCCGATGACTTGATTTGCATGGTGTCTTTAGGCAAGAATGCCATATTTATGAAGCTAAGGTCGACAACAAGCTTTTATGAACTGAAATATGGTGTGGCTGACAGATTGAAAGTACCCGAAGAATCTTTTTCGTTGATATATAAATCTGAGAGGCACCCCAACCTGAGTTTTTTAGTTGAGAACGAAGATGACCTGAAGTGCATGTTGGAGCACAATTTCACTATTGGTTGTACGGAGATTCATATGCAGGCTGCTGTTAATGTAGAGTGTTCCACGTCAGGGAAGAATCAGAAAGTTATTAGCGAAATGTAAGTAATTATTAAACTCTTTATAACATTGTGCATAGTGTGATGTAAACACTGTTATTTTTTGGTCAACTTTCAATCACCCCTTCTGGGCTTTAAATCCCCTGAATGTAACCGTGTAACTGTCCTCATGACTTTGAACAACCCCCAACGGGTTCCAAAGAGTTGATGAGCATGGTGTCAGCAGGCGATAATGCTATACTCTGCATGATTTGAAGTGCACGTTGGAATGCAAGCAAATAACTATAATTGTTCTGATTAAAATGCAAGATGTTGATGCCAAGTAGTGTCCTACTCTTGAGGAAAAAACAGAAAGTTATTACTGATTTGTAAGTAATACAATGAACTCTGTTTGAAACCGGGATATGTGTGATGTTGAAATTGTGATTTCAGGTTTCGATGGTACTTTAGGGAAAAATAGTTGTCATCGCTGATGGGTACATTTTAACCCTTCAGCTTACATACAGGTTAATTATCTAAGATATATGTTAACTATTATATGAACATGTTAACTCTCTTTGTAACATGTTATACTTTTCTTGAACATGTTAACTTTCGAAATTCTATGGTAATTGTGACGCCCCTAGGTTCACACAAGGCTGCAGTCCTTGGTGAAACCA
>BQKN01067484.1:13850-24782 GCA_022839385.1 Asparagus kiusianus | reverse complement strand
GTTTTCTAACATTTAGTCTAAAATGTATTTTAGAATATGTAGCATTATTGCATGTGCAAATGTACATATCATATATATTAATCATATATTTTTAAATTTTTATATGAAATAAGCAAATTATATTTTAATATATTAAAGTTTCATCAGTTTTTTTAACTTCTATATCACACTCTAAAATAATTAAGTTATATTTTAGAAAAATATAATATTGTAATATAGTTCAAGCGTGAGAATATAGCTTTCCATTTACTAAATGTCATCCAAAATCATTTTAGAAAATATTTTTTCCCAATAATATAAAAAATTATAAAATTTGTTTAAAAATGTTTTTCCCCAATAGTATAAAAAACTATAAAACTTGTTTAAAATTGTTACTATTTAAAAATTAACATATTCATTAATTAAAATGATCATGATCGTGTTTTTAGTTGATATTTTTGCATTAACATGTATTTAATAATCATTTCTGAAAATGAACTTATTATTTGATATTTTAATCTATTATAACGTATAATTTGATGAACAATTTAACTATGTTAGTTCAAAACTTATTTTTTTTGTTAATTATTTAGAATGTTTTAGAAATAAGAAAATTATGAATATTAATTATTGTGAATTACATCATATTCTCATTCATAATTTATAATTTTCTAGAAATAAGAGAATAAATAAAAGAAAGGGGCAAAATGGCCAGATTGGTATATTTTTCAAGGCTTGGTGACATGTTGGTATATTTTCTTTTAGTTTTGTCAGATTGGTATATTTTTTTCAACTCCGTCGTCATATAGGCCTAAAATTTGGCCGGAGTTACTGTTCCGGTCAAATTTAGTTACTGTTCCGACCAAAATTTAGTTACTGTTCCGGCCAAAAATCCCATCAGTCCTGGCCAGAACAGTAACTCCGGCCAAATTTAAGGCCTATACGGCGCCGAAGTTGAAAAAACATAACAATCTGACAAAACTAAAAGAAAATATACCAACATGTCACCAAGCCTCGAAAAAACATGCCAATCTGGTCATTTTGCCAAAAGAAAGGGGAAAAGTCTTTCATGTGAAAAATTCTTGATTAGAAAGAAGGGAGAAAACATATGTTCAATCAAGAAATATAGGTTAACATAATGCAAACTGATCGAGTTACTGTCTCCAGATCTCCTCCTCAAAAATTGTCAGTGGTTTATTCCAAAATATCTAGTCAAGCATATTTACACGTTCAGTACTTTGCCCTCGCAACCTTTTGTTTGACTTGTGTATTATCTGAGGAGAGTGAGTTATTTTACATCTCCATGTTTCGTCAACCTCTTATTAATGAAACACGGAGAAGTATTATCTCCCGGTTACTATAAAAAGAAATCTTTATATTGTTCCACTCGCCCGATGATGGATGTCAATTTAATGATATGATTGAGATCCAAAATAGTTAGGATCCAAAATCCTCTCTTGATTTTTTTCCATGAACGAGAGGTATACAAATTGAACGATCAAATATTTAAACAGTTAGGATCGCTCGAAACCCCCATCTGGTCAAACCTTCTTACAGTTAGGGCCAAAACCAAAATCTTCTTTCGATTCCTTCCATGAACAAGAGGTTCGCTTTCAAATCGAGTGATCAAACATTTCTACAGTTAGGATCACCTCAAGCTTCCGCTTGGTCAAACATTCCTACAGTTAGGGCCAAAACCACAATTCACTCTCGATAAACGAGAAATTCATCTTTAGTTCAATAATTAAACCTTCCGACAGTTAGGATTATCTGAATTTTTTCGATTCTCGAAGTGGAGATCCCACTTTGAGTTTCCTTTGCAACTGAAGACAGAATATAAAATTCTTCCTCTCCAGCATCGAGTTCGTCTTTGCCCCAAGAGAAGACACTACTTTTCAACTTCCAAAATCAACGTCTTACATCACCTCATAATTGAGCAGTTTACACACACACAGGCAGGCCACCCGCCCTCCAAAACAGCGGAGCGACAGCTAGGCTCCAGCCCTCAGCGTACGCGCCTCACGTGGCCCGATCGCCCCCCGCCCGCCTCCCACCGCCTCCGGCTCCAAGCAGCTGTCCCGGACGACGTACAGCTGGTACGGGGACGCGTCGGTGGCCAGCCACCTCTCCACCTCGAAGGTCTGCTGGGCGCAGCCCGCGTGGGGCCCGGTGGTGGTCACATCGACGTAGTTGCAGTACCACCCGTGGTGGGGTCCGCTCCCGTCCGAGGTCAGGTTCATCCAGCACGGGGGCTGCGACAGGCAGGGCCCGCGCCCGCTGAAGATGTCGAGGTTGCCCCTCTCGAAGTAGTCGTGGTCCGGGCCCATGAGGCCGCCCCACAAGACCAGGTCGGTGATCTGGACCCCCCAGCCGTCGGGCCCGGCGAAGGCCACGCTGATGATGGAGTCGGTTCCGCCCTTCCAGATCGACCCGGTCTGAACGTACACCGTGTACACTGGCCCTCCTCGTCACTGACCACCTACAAATTAAAAAAAAAGAGAAAATTAGAAAAGTTACAACGACAGCTATCGGATTGGGGGGGGGGGGGCAGGACGGTAAATATGGAGGACCTTGAGGGCGACGGTGGAGAGGTAGAGAGGGGCTAGAGAGGGGAGTAGGAGTAGGGATGTCAATTGGGTGGTTTTGGTTGGGTCATAAATGGGTGGGCACATTTATGACCACTTAACCATTTATGACCAATTTAGCATTTGCTAAATGGGTCACTTCTCAACCACCCATTTACTAAATGGGTGGTTCATGGGTGACCCAATAACCCATTAAATTATCATTATGATGTTTCTATATATATGTAAGTTTCAGGGATCTACTTGCAAATTTTCAGGGGTTTTCTGCAAACTTTAGTGGGTTTTCTACAAACTTTCAGGGTGTTTTCTACAAACTTTCAGGGGGTTTTCTGTAAACTTTCAGGGGGTTTTCTGCAAATTTTCAGGGGGTTTTAGCAAACTTTTAGGGGATTTTCTGCAAACTTTCAGAGGGTTTTTTGCAAACTTTTAGAGGGTTTTCTGTAAACTTTTAGGGGGTTTTCTGTAATTTTTAAGGGGTTTCAGCAAACTTTCAAGGGGGTTTTCTGCAAATTTTTAGGGGGTTTTCTGCAAATTTTCAGGGGGGTTTCAGCAAACTTTCAAGGGGTTTTCTGCAAACTTTCAAGAGTGTTCTGCAAACTTTCAGAGGTTTTTTTTGCAAACTTTTAGGGGGTTTCTGCAAACTTTCAGGGGGTTTCTATAAATATTTCTTTCTCAATTGAGTCGACTACTTGGGAAGATCACTTTTGTGCGTCAATATCTCAACTCACTACTTGGGAAGATCACTTTTGTGCGTCAATATCTCAACTCACTGATTGCAAATAAAACTGGTTCTAATTACTCAAACTAGATTAAACCATAAACATATAACTTTTCCCCTATCTTTCTTGCAAATTCTCCAATATCCACACATAGCAAAAATACCTAACCTTAACATTAAATTAAGAAAATATGAGACGGGTTCCTCCAAAAGGAAAGTCATGTAGGCATCAAAGACCAACTATATATGCAACAGTTAAATCTTGAGCGTGTATTTTTATAGTTATATATCCTTAAGGGTGTTTTTTACAATTTTTAAAAGTTTGATGGTGTTATTTCCAAATTCGATATTTATAGGGGACTACCGAAATTTTTAGATTTCATGTGTCATTTGCAAGTTCAGAAAATTCTAAGATTTTTTATAGTTCGAACTCTTAAGGGTGCTTTTTGCAATTTTTAAACTTTGAGGATGCTTTTTGTAAATTATAAATTTACAGGGGGCTGCTAGTAATTTTTGGATTTCATGTGTCATTTGTAAGTTTTAAAATTTTAGGATGGTTTTGTAATTCTAAACTATGGAGGATGTTTTTCTAAAAATTTAAAACTTTGAGGGTGTTAATTGCAAATTTTAAATTTATAGGGGACTATTGAAAAATTTTAGATTTCATGTGTCATTTGCAAGTTTAGAAAACTCTAAGATTGTTTGGTAATTTTGAAGTCTTGATGGTGTTTTTCTCATTTTCTACAACTTTTAAAGGTATTTTTTACAAATTATAAAATTTCAGGGGGCTATTGGTAATTTTTGAATTTCATGTGCCATCTGTGAGGTTAGAAAATTTTGATAGCTTTTTTTTTATAATTTTTAACTCTTGAGGACGTTTTTATAATATTTTAAACGTTAAGGGTGTTTTTCACAAATCTCAAAAATTTAAGGTGCTTTTAGTCATTTTAAGTGTTTTCTATAATTTATAACTTTTAAAAATAAATTTTGTAATTGTTAAAACGTTGAGGGTGTTTTTAAAACAATATCCATCTAAATGGGCAAATGGGTGGGTAATAACCCGCCCATTAATGACCCATTTATCTTTAATAGAAACTATACCACCCATTTATGGTCCATTTAATTTAACTAAATGAGTGAGCTTGGATGGTTCATTTGACGGGTGGGTATGGGTGGGCAATTGGTTTTGGGTCCATTTTGCCATCCCTGTAGGAGTAAAGAGAGAATGGGTCGCATCATTGCTATTATTGATTGCTTGCGGGTTGTTTTAATTTGTTGGTTTACCCTGGGGGAGAGAGGGAGAGCGATGAAGGGGGTCTGTCTATAAAGAGAGAAAAAGGCTGGGGACAGGTGAGGGTGTGGTGTACGTGTACGAAAATTATTAAAGAATGAAAGGGACGAATTAAATTTGTGAGGGAGACTTTCGGGAGGAGGGGGCACATGCTTGTAGAATTTCCCAGCGGGTGTTTGGTTTGGGCGTCACGTGTGGATCGTGTGATTTGGGTACGGATTGGAATGTTTAACCCGGCCCGTTATTGTTTAGGTCCGGTTAGGGTCAGGTTTGGTTTCATCATTCTAAAAATATTGGTCCGTAGTCAAAACCATGCTCTATTTATAAGCATGAACTAATGGCCATGTGATCGAGCTTCTATATTTAGATACAGTCTTTACCTGAAATGGCAATGCCAATGTGGCAATGTAACTACATCCTGCTTCACCTTCCCCCACTCAACACCCCTCGAGCACTATATATCCATCCTAATGCCAGCCAAGTCCACTCCACTCTAATTAATCTCAAAATTTTCATTTTCTTAGAAAATAAATTTTCTTTTTTCCATGGCTTATTGCTCTTCCTCTTTCCAGAGCTACTTCATTCTGATCCTTTTCTTTGTCATGCTGAATTGCTCGCAAGGGGTGAACAAACCAGCAGATGCTCCAACAATAGGCGACGACCCCGTAAACAAGCACTCATCTGCCTTCTTCATCAGCTTCGCCGTGCTTAACATTGCTGCAGCTGTAGCTCTCGTTGCCTGTGTCTTCTTCCTCTGTTGTCTTTGTCTTTTTCCTCTTATTATTCATCGCCGGGCGTAATTCTCTGCTCAGTCCGCCACCGCCGCCGCCAGCATCCGGCCGTTGAACTGCCCCCGGTCACGGCTGCTGTTGTCTGACGTCGTCATTGAAGCTGAATACCCCATATGTCGATGGAGTTCCTACCTATTACATATATAGCATACTTCGTACCCTAGCTACTTCTAATTTTCCTTCTTTCTAATTAGTTGTTGTCTGTATGTAGTTCTATTTTCATGCTCGTACGTGTAATGTTGAATGACCTAATTATTTTAATGGAGTCTATTTAGTATTATAGTTGAGCATTTTTACTGCGGGACACAAATCTCATCATTTGTATATATTTTGATAGAATAGTGGGATGTGGAATATTAATGGGATAAACAATTGAAATGTTGATTATCAAAGAAACAAAAAATTCAAATGCTCGTCAAGTGTTTAATCTCAATTTTCCATTTTCTTAATCGTACTCTGATCTGGAATTGGCCTAATTAACTTCTTAAACCTGCTCAAATTTCTCTCTCTCGACGCAACACGCCATGATATACAATAGTATATATCCTAGAGTTGCAAAAGTTTATTATACGAGAACAACTCAATAAAAGAGGAGGCCTATATGCTTTATAGCACATGAAAAGTCATTTTATTTCAAAAAGTTTAATTTTTGGAATAAGTGAATACGAGATCCTAGATTATAAACTCATAGTTATCAAATTATATTTGTTTTAATATAATATGGATTTTTTGACTTAAATAATAAGGAATGTTGATTATTATGTGTCAGATTTAGTTTATAGCTTCACTGTTTTAATGCTTGTATTTTACGCAATCTTATTGTACTTGTGCAACATTAAAAAAACCATTTATTTACTTATATATTCTCTTGATTAACACTACTTCGGTTTCTTTGAAAAAATAATAGCGGCAAGTTTCTAATGTTAACGACCACCTACAGCCAACATACCATTCCCTAATAAATGTCTACTTCTGATGTAAATATACTTATGACTCGAATGGGTGAGTGTTGTGTGTGTGTGTCTCTCTCTCTCTCTATATATAACGCGTGACTCGAATGGGTGAGTGTTGTATATATATATATATATATATATATATATATATATATATAACGCGCGAGCCAAAAATCTTTTCCGTGTATATATATATAGTGGGGCCCACCCCCTGTTCCCCTCACGCGAGTTGGGCGCGTGACGCCCAACCGCGAGCCAAAAAGCTTTTCCGTATACATATATGTATGTGTGTGTATGCTTACCGCCCCATGTTTAGACCAAGCTTATAATGGAAATCTTGGTGGGAGTATGGATCATATTAGAGGATAGAAATTAATATCACAAAGACGTGTCGCATTTAACTCCCATTTAAAGACACGGTTTCCATTTTAACCCTCCCATGATTAATTCATATCCATCAAAAGCTGAAGGGGTAAAAGGGAAATAGACATTTATTATTGAGGAGAAGTGTGAACTGAAATGGTTGAGTCAACTCAGTTCAAGACAATAAGTGGGAGGCTAACATCTTATTAATCATACACATATAATTTTATTCTCAAATATCTCATGGTTGTTTAATTTCCAATATCGTAGGCATGAATTCTAAGAAGAGGAGGGCTCATAATGGCCATGAACCCCAACCACCTCCTCTGTTTCCAATTATAGAACCAGCCCAGCCCAATTTGCCCAAACATAGTTCTGGTCTCACATATCAAAAGTTTGTCATATAAAGGCACTATCATTCAAGAGAGGCAAATTCAAAAACTAGCAATGTTTAAAGTGTAGACTTTAAGCATCCAGTACTACAGCAGACCACGTATGCAATTAGTGGATCACGTATGCAAATATCATATGATGTCAATGTATGTAACTTAAAATCAACAAAGCAAATAAACATTTAAGTAGCAAATAACCTTACTACACGCTATGTATTTTGGATTTCTCTTTACATTCACATCTTTATATAGCATTGTACGTGACTTTTGTCTACTACTTCACCAAGTGTGTAACAAATAACCTACATAATTTGAGGAAGGGAAAAAAGAAAAAGGTAGGTCTAAGTATAAGAAAGGTCACATGCACAGTTGAAACTAATACCTTTTGTGATCCGTGTGATAATTTTCCCAACTGCTCAAGCCTTAGTTGGAATATTAACTGCACGCCCCTCAAATATAATCATGTCAATTATTTTTCCAAATACGTCAAATATAACTATCACATTATAGAGAATCTGACAATTTGACCAGGACCCTATCTAAAACTAAAATAAAATTATATTTGAAATTATAACTATCACATTATAGAGAATATGATGAAGCTACGTAATCACACTGTAAGTAAGACTAGTGAGAACAGGACAAATGCTCTGACACCAAGCAAATGAATCTAATAAAGCTTAAGTCCCATTCCCAGGATCCTATGGGACACATGCTTGTACAAGTCTTGATCCAATAGCCAACCTATTGTTACTAAGAATAAGAAGTTACGTGCATATGAAAAGCAACTGCCAAATAAATTGTTGTGACATAAATGAAATATATGCAAAAAAATACAGGCTATGTTGCATTAAATACCTCATGTTTCACTAATTTGGCACTTATATTCCCTTAGTTGGTTTTTGAAGCAGTTATATACCCGAAGTTGTTTAAAATTAGCACTTTAATACACTCTGTTATGCAAACATGAAAATTTCAATCTAAGAATTTTTCTATAAGATTCATATGCTAATTTTATTACTTTCTAACTATAAATTTGCTGAACTTACTATTAAATCTATCCAATTTTTATTTTTCAAATGGAATTATGATATGTTTAAATTAGAACTTTGGGCAGGATCAACAGTAAATTTAACAAATATTAATGACTAAAAAGCTCTAAAAATTAGTATGTGAAAGTTATATGGGAACTTTCATGTGAATTTTTTTACATTTGCTAACAAATGGTACTAAAGTGCTAACTCTAAACAACTCAGGGTATATAAATGCTCCGGAAAAGTAACCGAGGGTATATAAGTGCTAAATGAGTGAAACATAGTGTATTTTAGTACAATCTAGCCAAAGATATAAGATATTTTGATTTGAACTAGTAGAAGTATTTGTAAATGAAAGCATATACATATATGTATTGAATAAATCCTTCTCTCCCCTAATTTTCTGTTTTGTAAACTGAACACGCAAGGAGAGTTAAGCATGGATGCATAGGCTGGAAGAGCAACCAAGGAACTTTAAAGCATAACAAGTCGAAGCTCCTCTCTGATATGTCTAAAATTATTAACCATCATAAATTTTTCTCTGCAATTACAATTGAAAACATCTCTAGTCCATCAAGGATATACTCTATGATTATGCCTCTTAGCACATAATATTTTCATACAAGTTTTCGAGCACTAAAGCTCACTCTAGGACCACACTATTGTTCACGTTAGCACATAACCTTACCATCTGTACCGAAGTGTTTTGAGCAAGATCTAGAGGGTTGTCATCAGAAATAGGTTAGAATTGTTCATGAATAGAAAAGAAAACCACCGTGCAAATTGAGGCTACAAATTAAAATTACTCAATATGAAAGAGAATATGGAAGTCCTTACCTGCCTCTTCTTTCGTCCAGTTTTAACACTATCCTATCATCAATCAAAAAGTTTCAATAACCTTCTTCCAATGTAATGTACAATTACTATCCAAGACTTTAGTCCATTGAGAGAATGAGAACCTGAAAAGGCCTGATTGTCATTATTATTAGTTGAAATTCATGAATACACGAGAGAAAAAACTAGTACATACTTTGGGCTTCTGCGCAGGTAGCAAGGTTAAGAGTCTGTCTAACAACTGGAATTTGCCAGCTTTTTCCGCAAGTGGATAAATCTCTGTTGAAATGGCAAGAACTAATGTTATACAGAGAGAACCTATTGAAATGATCTGATCATGTTGAGGCCTATAAACACACTAGTTTTCAAAAAAACATAGTTAGCAGGACAATGAGAAAAGACAAGCTTAATTAAGACTTACCCACAAGTAATTAAGAAGGATGTGACACTAGTTAATTTAACAGAGGAGATAGCCAGAAATAAATTGAAAAAGGATTCATGTAGGTGGCCTCAAAAACTTGGGATAGAGGCTTTGTTCTTCTTCTTCTTCTTCTTCTTGTCATACAGACAATCATTTCTCTTGACATACAAAATCATGTATATTCAGTTTCTTTGACACGTGTCATAAAATTATGGCTTCTAATATTGGTGTCCATTCTTCCTAATTGCTAAGGCATAGCCCAAGAAAACGAAGATAATTGCATGCAATATTATCCTTTTCATTTGCTTTGTGGTGTGGCTGTTTATGCTCGGTTGGTCAGTTGGTTAATTAATTTATTTATTTTTTACAGTTCTTTTCATTTTTTGGTTAGAATGTGGAAGGTTTGACACCATATCCTCAATTCCACACAGGATAGTAGTTTCATCACAATAAACAATCCTAAAACTAAGAAAAAAGGATGGAGGAGGAAAAGAAGAAAGAAATATTAGAGAAACAAAAGAAAGCAAGAAATGGCAAGAACTAATGTTTAGCAACTGGAAATTCATGAATACACGAGAAAAAACTAGTAAGTACATTGTGATTCTGTGCAGGTAGCAAGGTTAAGAGTCTGTTTAGCAACTGGAATTAGACATGCTATACATACATACATATATATGTATGTATGTATATATGTATGTATATACATACATACATATATACATATATGTATGTATGTATGTATGTATGTATACATACATATATACATACATATATATACATACATACATAGGTATGTATGTATGTATGTATACATATATGAGATTAATGGGTATCATATGTCATATGAGAGAATTCCCTCATATACAATGATGTGATACAATCTTCACCAAGTGAATAAAGTAGGAGAGAGAATGTCTCATAACTATACTCAGTGGAGATTGTGCCACATCATTGTATATGAGAAAATTTTCTCATATGACATATGATACTCATTAATCTCTACATATGTATATATATATATATATATATAGAACTTATGTTAACTTAAGTGGACACTAAGTCTTTGTCCACCAAAGTTTATATCCACTCATTTATATATGTAAAAAGTCCATTCATATCATGCAATGATCCCTAGACAACATGAGTGGATAGAAACTTTTGTGGACCATTCACTTAAGTTGACATAAGTTTCTATGTGTGTGTGTGTGTGTGTATATATATATATATATATAGAGAGAGAGAGAGAGTAAGACTCCTATTAACTTAAGTTAATGTCCACCAAACTTCCTAGCCACTCATTTATTAATATAAAAAATATTTTCATATCATGCAAGGATCCCTAGGTAATATGAGTGGCTAAAAAGTTTTGGTGGATAATTTTTTGCTATCCACTTAAGTTGACACAAGTTTTGCTCTCTCTCTCTAGGTGACTCTCTAGGGTGCATCTAAGGATGCGCAATCTGGATTGTCCGTTCAATAACTTCCATTTTCTCATCTCCTTAGACCAAATCTGGCCATCACCTCATATATATATATATATATATATATATATATATATATATATATATATA
>BQKN01067484.1:0-13840 GCA_022839385.1 Asparagus kiusianus | reverse complement strand
TATATATATATATATATATATATATATATATATATATATATATATATGGATCTAAGGATGGATCTAAGGTGACTCCCTAGAGTGCATCTAAGGAAGCGCAATTTGGGTCGTCCGTTCACTAACTTCAAAATGAATCTCAGCCCTCCGTTCAAAAACACCTCCCAAAAAAACCATACCCATTTTCTCATCTCCTTAGACCAAATCTGGCCATCACCTCACCCCCCCTCCTCTCCACTGCCCAAAGTTGCAGCCGCCGATGCTCGCTACCCCCGCTCACCCTCATCGCCGGATCCTCGCCCTCGGCCATCCCCTCGCCATCAGCCATCTCAAGCTCGTCATCTCGAGCTCACCGTCGCCACTCAGCCTCGCCGCCGGAGCTCAACCCTCGCATTCTACCTCAACCCGCCATCAGTCATCGAGCTCGTTGCCATCGAGCTCAGCCTACTTCGCTATCGTCAAGCACGCCGCCGTCGAGCTCAGCCCTCAGTTCTCCGCCCTCGGCCATCCCCTCGCCCTTGCCATCACCCTCGCCCTCGCCCTCGCCATCAGCCCTCACATTCTAGGTCAGCCTGCCCACTTTGCCGCCGTCGAGCTCAGCCCTCAGGTCTCCGCAAAGCCCTAAATGATAGTTAGGGAATTTTAACTTGTAATTCTTGTTGATTTTTTGTGATATAAATTATGAATATGACCATTTGAAGAAATGTATAATAGTGGGGATTATATTTGAGTTCAGATTTTGGGATAGGTTTATTGTTAAATTGGATATGAACTATCGTAATGAAATTGTTTAGTGAAATTAAAAGATCAACTTGATGACGATTTTCTAAAGATTTTAAACTTCTTATATGTGATAATTTGATAGCTTGTATGGACACTCTAACAATTCTCTCACGTGATACAACAATGGATGAAGATGAAAATAAACTTATAGCCATTGGCCTTGAAGGCGAGGATCATGATCTACTATATAACAAGTTTTTTCTCTCAGGTAATAATATCTTATTGTTTATAGTGTACTACTAACTAATAACATATACCAAAATAGTTGTATTTTATTTTAGCATGAGTTTTATAAGTTTTGTTTCTCTATTTTTATAGGCATCCGAGTATGAGGAGAATATTGATGAGCCTATTGGCGTTGAAAATAACGAATGTAATACTGTTGTTGATCCATATATCGAAATGGAGTTCGCAACTCATGAGGAATGTTATAATTTCTACAATGCATATGCTAGACTAAAGGGATTTGGTGTTCGCAATGGTCATACAACTTGGTCGAGAAAGAAATATGCAATCATATCTAGAATCTTTGTATGTGACAAAGAATGCTTTAAATTTTTAAAAGATAAAAAAAAAGATGGTCGGAATGTAATTCGAAAGTCCAATACAAGATGTGGATGCAACGCAAGGATGGTTATTGGACTTGGTAGAAGCACTAAAAAATGGGTGGTCCGAAATTTAAACATTAATCATAAAGATCATCCATTAACCACTCAAATCGGATATAGAAGCACTACTCACATTGGATACTTCATCGATCTCAATCGACAAAAAGGTTGATAAATACTCTTGACAATCAATGTTTACGCCATTCTACCATTTGTAAGGTTGTAGACGTTGCTTATGGAAATGAACAAAGCTCTCTCACTCAACAAGAATGCCAAGATCATCTTAGAATTAAACAAAGAAACAATGTCGGCCATGAGTGCGTGAACATAGTTCGTCAATTTCAAGAGAAAAATGTATCTGATCCTCAATTTTACTTTGCACTGGATTTAGAAAATGATGGAACAGTGAGAAGTGTTTTTTGGATGGATGGTAGGGCGGAGACTTCTTATTTGCAATTTAGAGATGTTGTTTGCTTTGATGTTACGTATAGAATGAACAATTTAAACTTGTCGTTTGCACCATTTACAGGCGTTAACAATCAACGACAATCTACTCTATTTGGATGTGCGTTATTGGCCGATGAAACGAAGGAGACGTTTGTATGATTATTTAGCCAATAGTTAAAATATATGTCGGGTATAGCACCATTAACAATCATCAATGATCAAGATAAAACTATGTGTGGTACAATTCACAAAGTTTTTCCTCAAACTCGTCATCGCTTTTGTTCTTAGCATCTTCATAGGAATACCTTACAAAATCTTCAATCAATGCATAATGATTATGGTGAGGATGTTTCTATAAAGTATAACAAATGATATTGGAGTAAATCAGAAAAAAAAATTAAAAAACGTTGGGAAGAAATTAGGGACAAATATGATGCGGACAAAAAGAGTTGGTTAGTAAATTTATACAATCATCGAGATCATTGGGCTCCAGTGTATCTTAAAGACACTTTTACTACAGGAATGACATCTACTCAGTGGAGTAAGCGAATTAATGCTTTTTTTATCATTTTGTGAATGTAAATATCGAGTTACATGATTTTGTTAAGCAATATGATAATGTTGTCGGAGCTCGACGAGCCGCTGACCTTGAGCAAGATTTTAAGTCCACAAACTCAATTCCTGCATTGATAATTGAACATCCCATTGAAAAACAAGCTAGGGAGAATTATACAAAAAATATGCTTATCTTTCAGAAAGAACTCAAGGATAGTTACTTCATGCTTCATGAAAGGTTGTCGAAGGACGGCGTAAGTGCTACTTATGCCGTTTGGAATATAGATAGCGAGGCTGAAAGCAAGAAGATAGTAAAGCATCATGTTGTTTTCGATGCATCCAAAGAAAAAAGAATTAAGTGCTCTTGTGCGAGATTTAAGATGGAAGGTATATTATGCAAACATAGCTTGCACATTTTAGTAAAGAAGCAAGTATTAGAAATTCTATTAAGATATATTATGCAACGATGGACAATTAAAGTAAGACATGTTGGTTGCGAAATTGTTAGAAATTGCATTATAAATAGTGAAGACCAACTCTCTATTATTGAACATTGGGCTCTTAGGAGTAGTTGTAACAAGGCACTAGAAGATACATTGACTTCAAGTACACTTCATGATAAATTTAGTGCTTTTTTAGACTCATTTTTTGAGGAAGTTGAGAATTACAAGAAAGAGAAGGAACATAACGACAATGGAAATGAGAGCAATGCCAGTAATAAAATGCCTACTTCATCCATGCCAATCTCTATAGAGGAAGTAACTCAAATCACTATTCGTGATCCAGATAAGCCTGTTGCCACGAAGGGATGACCAGTACAGGCTACTAGAATTAAGTCCGGAATGGAGATAGCACAGTAAAAGAGTATAAAAAACAAAGATTTTATGGATTTTGTAAGGGAAAAGGACATTATATAACGAGTTGTCCTTTGGCTAAGGTAGTATATTTAATCTTAATTTAATATTTTTTCATGTCGATGTATTTGTCATGATAAAGTTATAATTTTTTTTGTAGATGAAAAATGTTGCAGGTGGAGGTCGATACAAAGCATGTGTTTCGGAAGAATGTTGATAATTGTGGATTAATCATGTGTTTCGGAATAATGTGATAATATGAACTAAAGTTATGTATGTATGGATGATAATGTGGTTGTATGGATTAATCATGTATTTCGGAATAATGTGATAATATGAACTAAAGTTATGTATGTATGGATGATAATGTGGTTGTATGGATTAATCATGTATTTCGGAATAATGTGATAATATGAACTAAAGTTTATGTATGTATGGATGATAATGTGGTTGTCTTTATTAATCATGTATTTCGGAATAATGTGATAATATGAACTAAAGTTATGTATATGTATGGATGATAAGTGGGTACAAAACTTTTTTTCAGAACAATGAGGTACAAAACTTGAATAAGTGGGTATAATTTTTTTCAGAACAATGAGGTACAAAACGTGCATAAGTACAAAACTTGAATAAGTGGGTACAAAACTTGAATAAGTTGGTATAATTTTTTTCAGAACAATGCGGTACAAAACTTGAATAAGTGGGTACAAAACTTTTTTTCAGAACAATGAGGTACAAAACTATAATAAGTGGGTACAATTTTTTTTCCAGAACAATGAGGTACAAAATATGCATAAGTACCACTATATGCAAGATACGCTTGCTTCAGCACACTTCCAAATGAATGTATCACTATATGCAAGTATATTATGAGAAAATTGCGACTAAAATAAGCAAATTTAAAGATTATTATTAGAATAAGTCATTAACAATTACCTGGTCATTTTCGATTGTAGAAAGTTGACTATTAATTTGTCCTCATAATCATAGACCAGTGTCTTACTTGGATAGTCGAGAGATGTAGGAATGAAGCCTTGTTCATTTTTGTAATTTTTTTAGTAGTCCCCTCAGGACTATCCAATATCTGGATGACACGTTTCATCTTTGTGCCTTCTTTTGGTTGATCTAGATGCAAATAATATGAAGTAACAGAGGGTCCATCCTTCCTCTTCCTCTTTCTGACAGCCCGTTTGATAGATGGGGTTTCTCTTTTATTCTCATTATCACCTTCCTCTTTTTGAGAAACATATCTATAGAGTTAAAATGCATATAATTAACAAAGAGTTACACAAGAATTATACAAAAAGTATAAAAAAAATTTCAAGAGAATTAAAAAATCTAAACTCACCGAGCATCTTCTAAAATTTTCATGTCTTCCTCATTTTCTTCCAACTTCTCATCATTAGCTTCCTTATCCACTTTGCTTTTATTTTCTTCATTTACATTTCCGTTATACTATTTCTCCTTGTTTTTATTTATTCATCTAGAACTACACTCTTCTAATTCTTGTAATTCGGTAGTGAGCTCATTCAACTCGTACGTCTTCTCCACATTTAAGGCAATTAATTCAGTTTTTCTTGATTCCTATAAGACAAAAAATATACAAGTATTAGTACTTATATTATAGTTGTAGATATAGATACTAAAAAAAGGGACATAAAATAATGAATTATTAGAGCAAAGACATGTACAAATACTTCTGACGATGCCCTATGAATAAAAGGAGTATTCTCTTGGTCAATATCCGTAAAAAACTTTGGATCTCTATATAATTTGTTCATAGTAGTCCTCCACTTTCCGGTATTCTGCACACAGAAGAGCAGCGATAACCTTTTAATATCTGAAGTATATTCTAATTCCCCCACTTTTTTATAAAACCAAACCTATAAAAAAGAAACTATACATTAGCATGTGCATAAACAATAATCATTATCAAAATAAAAAGTTATACAAAGTAATGTTCATGTAACTCACCAGTAAAACGGAGGAAAAACCACCCATGTACCTAGCATTTGAGCGCTGACCTAATCCCTCATACTAAGAGACTTCTTTGCTTTATTCATCTCTTTGCAAAGAAAAGTAAACACCGCACAACACCAATTATATTTCTTCAAAGTTGATAATTGCTCCGCATATCTAAACGCTCACAAGGGACATGTCTTACATGTCCGCGGGCATAATATGAATCCGATAATGAAAGCCACAATAAGTTTCACACATATTATATGGTCTTTATTATTCATATCTACAATCATCTCGGCTATTCTATCGCGCTTCCCCCAAATCAGTGCCTTCTTTTCCTTATCAGTTTTCTTCTTACCTTTAGAGCTACTACTCTTCTTCTCCTTGAGTGTCTTATAATTTTTTACAAATTGAGTGTAGATTGTATTAGCCGTTGTCCCACTCATTTTTATCGGAATTCCCTCCTTTGGCAAACCGATAATTCGGTGAATATCATTTATACCAAACACATAATCTTTATTCCCAATCATAAATGAGCATTTATTGGAATTAAAATTTTGAATCAAGCAATCAATTGTTATTTGCTCATTGCTGAAGGATGTGGGTATCTTGAGAAAATTATGAAAAGGTGTCATCTCAAGGGCTATTGTGTGTCTTTCATCCAATACTATACGCTTATCAATTAAATCTCGAAAATAACACAAATTGAACGGAATTCTCAATTGTGTTATCATAGCCCTACAAGAGAATTATAATTCAAAAGTGTTAAAAATTAAATACATTTGGGCAAATTAAGACACATTAACACAAATATTATACCTAAAGTAGATACTCGATATGACAATAATCACAATAAATTTTACAAGTGCAAAATTAGTAAGCAGTAAACATGCATAAGAACCTGATCAAAAAATTTACTTACGAAGTTAGAGGATTATTGCATTTAGAAGAGGAAGACTTTGATTTTGAAGAAATCGAAGACGTCGACGCTTTCAATTTGTTCGGAGCCATGAGGGCTGGTAAGAGGTAGAAGCGAGCTCCGGGGGCGGCGATGGACCTGAGGGCTGAGCTCGAATGCAAGGTGGGCGAGCTCGACGGCGGTGAAGTGGGCTGAGCTCGACGACGGCGAAGTGGGCAGGCTGAGCTAGAATGTGATGACTAATGGCGAGGGCGAGGGTGATGGCAAAGGCAAGGGGATGGCCGAGGGCGGAGACCTGAGGTCTGAGCTCGACGGCGGTGTGCTCGACGGTGACGAAGTGGGCTAATCTTGATGGCGGCGAGCTCGAGGGATGAGGACGGGCTGAGGTAGAATGCAAGGGCTGAGCTCCGATGATGAGGCTAAGTGGCAACGGCGAACTTGAGATGACAAGCTCGAGATGGCTGATGGTGAGGGTGAGGATCCGACGGCGAGGCTGAGCGGGGGCGACAAGCTCCAGCGGCTGCGACTTTGGGCGGTGGAGAGGAGGGGGAGGTGATGGCCAGATCTGATCTAAGGAGATGAGAAAATGAGTAGGGTTTTTTTTGAACGGAGGGCTGAGATTCATTTTGGAGTTATTGAACAAACGGTCCAGATTGCGCATCCTTAGATGCACCCTAGGGAGTCACCTTAGATCCATATTACCATATATATATATATATATATATATATATATATATATATATATATATACATATCATACTCCCTTTAAAGCACGAGTTCGGAAAAATCTTTTGGTAGACAAGCATACCCTTGAAATTCAAATACTAATCCATTAAGTAAGAGTAAGTTGATAAATTGATGAATTCTTATTGGATATATACATAGTATGAAGATAATAATATAGTTTAAATTGAAATATAAACTTGAATAAAATTATTAAATATCAAATTTATAAATGTATACAAGATGAATGGCGTATATGTAAAAACCAAACAAATTAGTGAGACAAATAATGTTCGCCCCAGAGGTCGAACCCAGGAATAGCACAAACCTACAAATATACATAATGTGAACGGGGTATTTGCAAAATCCACCAAATAAATTAAAGAGACAATCGTTCTGAAAATTATAAATAAGAAAAATTAAAACAAACGGCTACGATATGAGGACACAACGTGACAATCTCTCACCAACAAAATTCAAGTAGTTCACGGTACTGCATAATTAGTTTCAAAGTTTAATTATACTATTATTATTCAAATAGAACTATATTTACAATTGTTATCCTCTCACATGCAACATCACATACGAATGTTTATAAGCCAAGAAACTACAACAAGTACCGTATCACTTTCATCTCCTTCTACATGTATATGACTTTGTTATTTTCTTCTTAGTAGATTAGATTAGATTATTTTAAAACAATTAATTATATTGTATTTAATCTTTTTTTCATTTCAAGAAATATCAATAATTTTCACAACACTTTCATTTATTTTTTTCTTATTAGATTAGATTGGATTATTTTAAAATAATTAATTATATTGTATGTTTGATCTTTGTTTAGATCAGAAATTGTAACAATTTTTATAGCAATTTCATCTCCTTCAACAGGTACGTGTCTTTGTTATTTTCTTCTTATTAGATTAGATTAGATTGTTTAAAAATTATGAATTATGAAATTGCAATAATTTTCACATCATTTTCATCTATTTTCTTCTTGTTAGACTAGATTAAATTATTTTAAAGCAATTACTTATATTGTATGTTTGATCTTTTTTTCAGATCACAAAGTTTAAATATACTATTATCATTTAAATAGATACTGTTTGTATAAAAATCAAAGAGAATCTCACACATATCTTAGATCTCAATACCAATTGTAATATTTACACATGGGTGTTGGTTAAAATAAATTTCATGTATGGGCTTAGATAATTTAATTTTTTAACAATCAAACTCTTCCACAAAATCAAAAGAGAATAGCAATGTTATAGCTATATATCCACAGGACCACGGATATCTTGAAAAAAAAATAAGAAAAACGCACAAATAAAAATCATATTAATTACTGTTTGCGGGAAAAATGCAAGAAAATTTGAAAGGAAATGTTATTAATTCTCCTTAATCAATTTAAGAAAAGAATGAATACAATATCTCACAGTAATCTTTCTCAAACCAACTTATAAAAAAAATTACAAATTTTCTTTATCGGTTTTCTG
Source organism: Asparagus kiusianus (assembly GCA_022839385.1). Lineage (NCBI taxonomy): Eukaryota > Viridiplantae > Streptophyta > Magnoliopsida > Asparagales > Asparagaceae > Asparagus > Asparagus kiusianus. The sequence continues at coordinate 5,490 of BQKN01067484.1, read as the reverse complement.
ATTTACAAAAGAGATCAAGATCGACGAAGATCTTCCCCTTTGTTTAAAGCTAGGTTCTTCTTGGTGACGATAAGAGTTTGAATCTTGTATCCCGTTGACAATTCGAGCACCTCGCTTCGTGGAACATGGTATATTTCTCTTGACTTGATGTCGAAAAGAACTTGCGAGGCAAGTTTAAAAACTCTTAACGAGTTAATAACTCTGAAAGAGTTAAGAACTCTGAACGAGTTTAAAACTCTGTAAAAGAGTTGATTTCAGAAGAAAAAAATTAATCATTTTTAATTTAACCGAATGGTTCACAAGCCAAGGCACAAGCTCCAAGAAAAGCCAATTCAAGATGCTCCAAAAAAAGATCCCTTTGTAGCTGACTTCTCAGCTAATTATAGGTGTTTAAGGGTTGTAACTGCCCCTTTAAATCACTCCTTAATAAGGGTTTAATGCATTTAATTCATGAAAACGGTTTTAAGGGGTTTAAGGGGTGTATTTGCCCCCTTAAATCACTCCTTAATGAGGGTTTAATGCCCTTAATTCGTGAAAAATGGTTTAGCTAGGGGGTTAAAGGGGTGCAATCGTCCCATTAAATCACTCCTTAATGAAGGTTTATTGCCCTTAATTCGTGGAAAACGCTTTTGGAACCGTTTAAAACGTGTTTGAATGGGTCAAACGCGAGATTCGCGTTCTGGAAATGACCCTCGCGTTTAGAACTGAAAACACGGTAGTGAGCTTCGTGTACGGAGCTGAAAACGCGATAGTGAGCTTCGCGTCTTGAGCTGAAAACACAGTAGTGAGCTCCGTGTCTTGATCCTGGAACGCGGCGATGAGCTCCGCGTTTTGAACTTGGAACATGGTGGTGAACTCCCCATTTTGAGCTTGGAATGCGGTGATGACTTCCGCGTGTTGCTTTGAAGAGATCATCAACTTATAATCTATTCTGTTAGAGTGTTACAATGATTGTCATCTTGTAATCCTGACATTTGGCTCTTTGAGATGTGAGAGTCATCAGTTTGTAACTCTCGTTTGTTATTACGAAAATTTTCAGATTGTAACTTTCGTCATCAGTTGTTGTGAGAATCGTTAAATTGTAACTCTCATTGATTGATATGAAAGTTGTCAGATCGTGACCTCCATCATTTGTGCTTTGTGGGGATTAGATATCCATAATAATTTTTAGACAGCCTACAATTACCCATACGCACCCACTATTTTCAAAACCACTCTTCTCCATCTTCGTTTATTATATCTTCACATACCAAATTAAACTGCTGGAGTTTCCCCTCACCAACTACACCATTGATTAACCTTTCTTTTTCCCTTTGTACTTAAATTGTATAACATTCATTGTGATGAGTGTGAATGAAGAAGTACATGGGGCCCACCCATGTGATGTTCTCAAAACTCTTAGTGTGAAGAGATGAAGAGATGGTTTTGGCATTTAGGTTCAAAGAAATGTTCACCGGATCTTTGATTGGGATTTGCTCTTTGCACGTAGGTCTTTCTCCATGTGAATAGCTAAGATCCATCAGTTCAAAACGTGTGGGAGGCTAAGAAAGGGAGTCCAACGGTTTTTTGGATGTCTCATGAGCTCAACACGTGAAGAGATAGCAGCAAAGCTATATCTCCCCCTGACAAAATATGAAAACGCGTGAATAGTTGGGGCAAAACACGTCAAACATAGCTATATATATAGCTGAGATTCGTAGCCTAGGTTTTTTGTGTGCAGCAGGGGGGAGAAAACCAGTTTTGTGCAAAGTTCTTTGGAGAAAACGCAAAGGGGGTGCGGACTGCTGTGTAAAGGCAGGGGACGTGCTTGGACTGCTGTGCAGAATTTGGGAGTGGAAAAAGGCAGAGGCGGCGTGCAAATGTGCAGAGCTTCGTGCAGAGAGATAAAAGTTTTGGAGGCTGACCTTTTTTTGAGAAGAAAAGCAAGGAGCCTATTTGAGGGTTTAGATTGTGAGAGTTGTAAACCCATTTGTATACTTTTTCTCTCTAATAGTAGATCCCCCCTCCTTGCCCCGTGGACGTAGGCAGTTTGCCGAACCACGTAAAATTAATTTGTTTGTGTTTGTGACCATTGTAATAGTTTTAGGATCCCTCGACAAGTCAGTCCTAGAACTGATAAGAGGAAGAGCCGATATCTCACTTTGTTGAGATATTCGCTTCAGATTCTTATTTCCTTGGTAAGACAGGAATTCTTATTGATCTTTCTCTATTATTGTGCACCAGAAACTTTGCCGAAATTTTCGTTGCGCACAACAAGTGATATCAGAGCTCGAGCTACGCTTGGGCTATTTGGAGTAGATCGATTTGAAAGCTCATCTAGGGCTTTATTTGGTGATAAAGGTGGGATCTTTTAGTAAAGACTCTATCTTTTCAGTTTTGGATCTATTCTTCGTTCGTTTGTGCGTTGATAAAGATATCGGGGAAAGAAGGTGCTTCGGGTGTCGAGGGTGGTGCTTTTGACGCGAAGACCATTCAGAGTTTGAATATCCACTCTATGAAGATAGATCTTTCTGTATGAAGATAGATGTGAAGATAGACGCGAAGACCATTCAGAGTGGTGCTTTTGACGCGAAGACCATTATGGAGATGCGAGGTTTTGAATGCGCTGAACACGCAGAATTTAGAGGATACATTGGAGTTACATGACAAGCCAAATGAGATTGAAGAGAATGTTTGAAAGAAGATGAATCGAACGGCGTTGGTGTGATTAGGTCTTGTTTGACTCAAGATCTAAAATATGATGTGATGAATGAGACTTCTGCAAAGAAAATTTGGGAGATTCTCAAAAGCAAGTATCTGACAAAGAGTGTTGAGAACCGCTTGTATTTGAAGAGGAGACTTTATCATTTCCAGTTGAAGAAGGGAACCTTCATTAGAGATCACATGAACCACTACACAAAGCTTCTTACGGATTTGACGAATGTGGATGTCATGATTGAAGATGAGGACAAGGCGTTGCTATTGTTGAGTTCCTTGCCCGACGAGGAATATGAGACCTTCGTCCTTACTCTGATTAATGGAAAGACATTTCTTTCGTATAGTGAGGTCACTGCTGCACTAGTGAATTATCAGCTTCGGAAGAAGGATCAGGAGACTTCGACTGAGTCGGTAGCAGGGGCATTGGTCGTAAGAGGGAAGAATCCGAACCGGAAGAATTAGAAGTCACAGTCTAGAATAGGACATCCTACAATTGGAAAAAAATCAGTATGCTTGGTGCAAGGAGACTGGTCATTGGAAGAAAGACTGCGCAAAGCTCGACGAATGGATGAAAAATAAGCAGAAGGAAAAAGGAAAGCAACCATCATCAGAAGCAAACATTATATCGGATGGTAATAATTCTGACTCTTTTATTTATTCACTTTCTATCAGTCCTACAGATAGCTATTTGGAGGAATCTGAATGGATGTTGGATAGTGGTGCGACCTATCATGTGTGCCCTAGAAGAGAATGGTTCTCCAATTTTGAGAAGCTGGATAGTGGTGTGGTGTACATGGCTGATAACCGTGCATGCCAGATCCTTAGGATAGGAAGAATTCGTATAAAAATGTTTGACGGGATTGTTAAGGAGTTAAATTATGTGAGATATGTTCCTTCTTTGAGAAAGAACTTGATCTCGATTGGAGTTTTGGTTAGAGATGGTCTGAAGGTTCGTGTTGAGGACATAGTTCTCGAGATCGTGGAAGACTCTCAGATTGTGATGAAGGGCGTCAGGAGGAATAACATGTATTACTTGACTGGAGGTATAGTGACAGGTGGAGAGCTGACGACTTCTATTGATTCGACTAGACTGCGGCATTTGGGACTTGGCCATTCCAGTATTGATTTCTCGCATAGATTAAAAGAGGTTGCGAAGACCTGCAATTTGAAGTCCAGTGAACATGTTGATGTGAGCAAGAAGACCAAGGTGAAATTTGGCACCTCTATTCACCGTGCTAAGGGTCGTTCTGGAGGAGTTCATGTGGATGTTTGGGGGCCTTCCAAGAGGGCATCATTGGGAGATAATAAGCATTTGGTTTTCTTTGTTGGTGGCTGTTCTAGACGTGTTTGGGTTGCAACCAAATCCCTATTGGAAAAAGTCCTAGTAGTCTCTAACAGTTTGAATAAGTGTAAGATGGACAGAAAGGTGAAGGTACTTCATTCTGATTTTGATGAGGGGTACAAGATGGACGTATTTCTGTATTGGAGCCGAGCTCACGGCATTGCGAGTCACTTCGTTGGAAAGAAAATCTTGGGGCAACTAGATAGGGTGACAAATTCGGAGAATCGTGCCTTGCTGGAGGAGGATCGGTGTTTGTTGTCAAGCAATGGTCTACAGAAGAGTTTCTGAACTGAGGCTTCGACATATTTGAGTCATCCTATTAAAGAGTTGTCAACTGCTGTGATTGAAGGTAAAACTCTATTGGAAGATAAGTCTGGTAGTGTCACTACGGTTAAGGCTTCAATGAGGAAGCTAATTGACTCTCAGCAGGTGGAGAGTTTTGGACAGACCTTAGATGTATCGCAGCGGGTGGCGATGGATGCTACTCCATATTGGGTGAAGATTACTCTAGATCATACTGCATTGTTTGGGATTCCAGCTGAGGTGACACAGCTTAGGGATCATTTGAATTCGGATGCAGATGATAGGTTGATTGATTCGAATGCAGCTGGAAGACATGGTTTGGATATGGCTATTGGTTCACCTCAGGTAGAGGTGTTTGAGGCCATTGGAGGTGCAATCAGCCGCAAAGTTGATGATATTAGAGAATGGTTGCGAACTCTTCTATTGGATTGAGGTCGTTCACGGCCATTTGGGTGAACTACGTTCCGCTTGATTCCTTGGGCAAGAGGATACGTAGGCAGTCTTTATGATGCAGTCGGGGTTTGGATTTTGATGGGGGTGAGATCGACATCGATGTTTGGGAGTGTTCGCACTCCAGTTTGGGTCTCAACTTGTTGTGGATGGAGTCCGTTGTCATGAGTTCGTTGTCATGGCGTACTGGACGCAACAAGTGAGGCGTTTGGTGTGGTCGGTGTCGGCTCAGTTTTGAAAAAAAACTTCGCCGAGGTGAAGAATTGTGAATGAAAAAGTACATGGGGCCCACCCATGTGATGTTCTCAGAACTCTTAGTGTGAAGAGATGAAGAGATGGTTTTGGCATTTAGGTTCAAAGAAATGTTCAGCGGATCTTTGATTGGGATTTGCTCTTTGCACGTAGGTCTTTCTTCATGTGAATAGCTAAGATCCATCAGTTCAAAACGTGTGGGAGGCTAAGAAAGGGAGTCCAACGGTTTTTTGGATGTCTCATGAGCTCAACACGTGAAGAGATAGCAGCAAAGCTATATCTCCCCCTGACAAAATATGAAAACGCGTGAATAGTGGGGCAAAACGCGTCAAACATAGCTATATATATAGCTGAGATTCGTAGCCTAGGTTTTTTGTGTGCAGCAGGGGGGAGAAAACCAGTTTTGTGCAAAGTTCTTTGGAGAAAACCTAGGTTGCATAGGTACA
>BQKN01067479.1:0-13136 GCA_022839385.1 Asparagus kiusianus | reverse complement strand
GCATCATCAAACAGTTTAAGTGCATAGAAAAAAATTACTCTATCAAACAATAAACTTTGAAAATTAGATCAAAAGAGTCCCAAAAGTTCACTGACAATTTCCCCTATTTAATATGATGAACCAAGCAATGTGTAAATATTTAGGTGGAGAAAAGAAATAATGCAATCGAAAACTTAGATAGAGAAGCAAACAATTGATGTGCATCGCGTTGTATAGAATATATGAAAATTTAAATAATAATTTCTCAAACTCAATCTCAATGCAAAAATGAAAAAACAAACACCTCATTCTCCAAGTGAATTTGCAGAAGAAGGTTATATTATAACATACGAATACACGAAGAGCATGTTTGATCTCAACTTCCATATCTTGAAATATTAATTAGATTTCATGAAATTTAAAAAAAAATCTTGATTTTTAGAAGACCTCACCAAGGGAACGATTTCCATGAATGAAGCAAAGCTGATGATTTGGATGAAGCTTGGTCAACTTCGATCGGTAGCATAATTCAGGAGAAGCGTCCATGATATGGCCAACCGTGATCACGCGAGTGGAGGAAGTGGCTAGTACAGAAAACTTTCTATAGCCAGTTCTGTTTGAGTTTAGTTAACTGCTCACAAATTTTTTTAATGAAAACATTTATTTTCATGAGAAAAAGGACATCCTTTTGGTTTGTTGTTTAGGCATGAAATTAAGAGCTAATCATTGTCTATCAAGCATACAAATCTATTAAAAACAATAATTATAAATTCATTGAGAGCAAATATTAGCCATATATAGTAACATCAAGTATATAAATTTATGAATATCAAAATGCCTAAAGGTATGGTAAATTCTTACAAACTTTTAACACAGAGTTCATTTTCGATGATAATAATAAATTTATATTTGATAGATCATTTTCACAAAACTCAAATTAAATCTTTTTAACTTTAAATATGTATCTTCAATCATCTCCAAGAATACTCTAATTCACGTATATTACAACAAATAGTTGAGATAAGGAATTTAAAAAACTCATCATAAATTGACATAACAAGTATAACATATAAATATGATTAATGACATTTTCTCGTCGACGGGAAAAACCAAATAAAGGCAAATAAACGGGAAAAAATGCTCAGATTTTTCTAAGAAGAAATTGAAGAATTGTTTCAAAGAAGTAACTAAAATTTTCTCAATTCTCAATTTGAAGATAAATGCAATTCGACTACAATAATAAAAGATATTTCATTGTCGATTTCACGATCAATAAAAGAAAGTGAAATATTAAAAATAATTCAAATAAAGGTGCTTTATGTGATAGAAGGTGCATGAGGAACAATTGAGGTGTGGCTTGTGGCTTCTTCTATGGAAATAATATAAGAGCCAAGAAACAAAAAGATAAAAGCAGAAGATAAGACAAAAAAAGTTAGTGAAGAAACTCTCAGTAGGTAGGTGAAAAATGAAAGAGCTAGTTAATAAGTCATTTATTACATAGACAAATAAGAATAATCTTAAATTATTTGATTAGTTATCGTAATAGACTTTTTTTAAGAAAAATAGATTCCTACTATTTTGATAGAATTTTATGTAAATATTAAAAGATATTTATGAAAATTGTAACGGAAATGATTAATTTAAGGAAAAAATCAGAGCATCTATCAGTTATAACTAAACAAATGGAGAGAGATTAGTTGCAGATATTAATTGATAGGTTATAGCTAAATGGACACACACACAGAGGGAGAGAGAAGTTTGAATCTGTTTTATTGGGGGAAAAAAAAATCTTTTTCTATGGAAAATTTTTTAGGCTAATTTTTTTAAGGTGAAGTTTAGAAAATTGTTTTAGGCGAAACTTTCTTAGGTAGGATTTATAGGAGGTAAATGATTGCGACGTGGCTGGTTCAGTGGCAGATGTATTTGTAGTACAATATAAATAGATTGAGCTTCGTTTCTAATAATACATCTTTAATGTTATAATGATTCTCTATCTTCTTGGTGTTTCTCTCTTCCCATAAGGGCATGTTGTAGAAGTGGCAACGACGACGACGAAGTTCAGGAAAAATGAAGCAGACATGCACTTAGGTGTTGTCCGATCGGTCGTGGGGCTTGGCCCGGTCGACCAGAAATGTGCACGCTACAGGGTGGTTTTATGGAGTTCTGGTCGGTCAACTACGAGGCTAGATCTGATCGACCGTGGACCCTTTAATTGGTTTCGTGAGTTTTGGACGTTCAGTCTGGTCGACCGTAGTGTCAAGTACGGTCGACCGTAGTGTCAAGTACGGTCGACCGCCTGTCGGGTTTGGGTCTGGGCTTTGTTTCTTGTTCTAATTTGGATTGTGTTTTGACATATATTGAAACACATTTTTTAGGGTTTTCTTTGGACAAATTGAAGAGACTTTTGAGCTGTGTATTTGGGTGATTTGGTGAGAGATTTTGAGAGTTTTGTTTGAGAGATTAATTTGTGAGTTTTTGAGTGAATTTGTAATCTCTATTTGTACTCTCTCTAATAGAAAAATCCATCCCCTCCTTGCATCGTGGACGTAGGCACATTGCTGAACCACGTAAAATCTGTGTCTTGCATTGTTAAGTTCTTATTTTACCTACCGGTTGTGATTCTATCTTAGTTTGGTTGTGTTTCTTCAATTCTGCTGCGCACAACACATGTTTGGTAAGTGGAAAGTAAACAAAAAACGATAAAAATAAAAAGTACTTTCACATGAAGGTACTTTCTTATTACTTTCTACTTTGCAAAATCTTGTTTGGGTGTTCGAAAGTAAAAGGAGAGAAAGTTGATGTGGAAAATGATGTGATACTTTTCTTCTTGTTCTGTTTGATAATCACAAAAATAATAGTAGAAAGTGGACAAGTTAAACTAAAATGATACATAAAAATATCTCTCATTTTCCTTCACTTTCTATCCACTTTCTTTTTGGAGAAAGTGGAATGAGCTAAAATGCTGGTATGACACTTTTCACTATACAATCACCTTTTATTCACTTGACAAATGCCAAATGGGATAAAAATGAAAAATGGAGACACTTTTTAAATTTTGATGCACTTTCCATTTACTCCTCAATCTCCAAACACACCTTAAATGTCTTAAATGCCATCTGTTACAGAAATTAATTCTCCATTTTGCTCATATTTATTTACGCGTTTGAATCTAATTTACACATAATAAAAAATCTTTAAATAAATATATGGATAAATTATTGGAGGGAATTATAGCAGAAAACAATTTGATCACCCAGCGGTTGACCGCGAGTGGCACGACGGTTGACCGCAAACGTGTACAAGACAGAGAAAGTCTCTGGACTTTTCGCGGTCGATCGTGATTAGCACAGCGGTCGACCGAACAAACCCTATAATGAAAATTGGCTTTTGTCATTGTGGTCCGGTCGACCGCGATGGTTTCTGCGGTCGACCACGAGTTGGGCTGGGCCTGAATTTGGTTTCCTGTTTGTATTGGGTTTATGTTTTGATATATATTGAAACACGATTTTCTAGGGTTTCTGAGGAGAGTTTTAACAGAGATTTAAGATTGTACTGAGCATTGTGAGAGGAAGATATTATGAGCAAGGAGAGAGCTTTGGTTTAGGGTTTATTTGAGTTATTTTGTGAGATTGTAACCCTTTGTACTTTCCTTGATTTAGTAAAATCTCTCTATCCTCTCCCCGTGGACATAGGCAAATTACCGAACCACGTATATCTCTGTGTTTAGTTTGATTTGTCATATTTGGATTGGATTGTGCTCGTGTTTGTTTTGGTTTTCTTCTCCCCTATCTCATGAACTCGTTCGGTGTGCGAGCACGCTTCTGTATAGGCGCATAACAATTGGTATCAGAGCTCAGATTTTAGATCTAGGATTTTGGCATTAGGTGAAGGAAGATTCGTCATGGAAGCTTGGTTATTGGAGTTCTAGGTTTCGGTGGAGATAGTGTTTGGGGTTGCCATTGAAGATTTCGCTTTTCTCATGTGGTTAGGAGATCTATTTGAAATCCAATCTAGGGTTCAGTTGGGTAATTTCTCAATCCTATCAAAGTTTGTATTTTTATCTACAATTTGGAGTTTGTGATTATGAGTGAAAAAGTTGGTGAAAGCAACAAGATAGTGGGTATAGTACAAGTTGGTTGTCAGAACACTAAAATTAGTGTGGTGAAGTATAACGGCAAGATCAATTTTGGTTTATGGATGAGCGATGTTCGGGATGTGCTTAATGCTCAGAATTTGGAGGAGACCATCATGGTCCATGAGAGACCACCAAAATATGAAGAGGTGGTATGAGAAAAAATGAATAGGAACGCTTGTGGGGTGATCAGGTCCTGTTTGGAAAAGGAGCTGAAATATGATGTGATTGGGGTGATGTTTGCAATAAAGATGTGGGAAATTCTCAATAACAAGTACCTTACGTAGAGTGTTGAGAACATATTGTACTTTCTGCGTAGGTTATTCAGATTTCAGATGTCTAGGAGCACCTCACTAGCAGTTCATGTGAACAACTACACTAAGTTATTGTCAGACTTGGCGAATGTTGATGAGAATATATCGGATGAGTACAAGACAATTATTTTGTTGGGCTCCTTACTAGATGAGGAGTATGATATCTTTGTGTTTACTTTGTTGAATGGGAGAACTTCTATCAACTATAGTGAAGTAACTAACGTTTTGACGAACTATGATTTGAGGAGGAAGGACAAGGAGACTTCCCGTGCTAGTACTTCAGGAAAGGCCTTGTCGACGAGAGGTAGAAGCCCATATCTGAGAGGTGGCAATAGAGGCAGGTCAAAGTCGAGAGGCCATCACCAGTTAGCAAAGAACTAATGTGCATTCTGCAAGGAGCAGAGACATTGGAAGAGATACTGTCCAAAGCTTAAGGAGAAGGAGAATGATAAGAAAAAGGGCCAGAAGGTCAATGAGGTGAACGTTGCGAGAGGCGATGATTCAGATGATTTGAGCTTTTCTCTACTGATTACTCTAGAGGTGAACCACTTGGATGCATCAGATTGGATGTTTGATTCTAGCGCTACTTATCATGTTACTCCTAGGCGAGATTGGTTTGCATCATTTGAGAGACTCGATGGGGGTGTTGATGTCATGAGAAATGATCAATCATATGGCATTTGTAGGATAAGTACCATGAGGACTCAGATGCATGATGGAGTAGTCCGTGAATTGAAGGATGTGAGATTTGTTCCTCAACTGAAGAAGAATCTTATTTTATTTGGAGCTTTGGAGACGAAGGGATTCTTGGTGATCTTTGAGGATGTTATAACAAAAGTTACTAAGGGATCTTTGGTGGTGATGAAGGGAGTCCGCAGTTGGAACTTATATTATCTGAAGGGAAGCATCGAGATTGGCCAGGTAGCTTCATCTATTTCAGAGACGGATATGAGCAGACTTTGGTACTACAGGTTGGGGCACACAAGAGAGAAGTCACTGCAGGCGCTGTGCAAGCAGGGACTATTGAAGAGAGCCAATAGTGAAAAGGTTGAGTTCTGTGAGCACTATGTACTTGACAAGAAGACAAAAGTGAAGTTTGGGACTGCCATTCATAGGACGAAGAGCATCATGGATTACGTGTACATAGATGTTTAAGGTCCCACCAAGACTGTATCACTTGGTGGCCGACATTGGTTCGTCACATTCGTTGATGATTATTCTAGACGTTGTTGGGTGTACACCATGGCACTGAAGAGTGAAGTCCTAGATATATTTGTGGAGTGGAAGAAGAGGTTAGAACTATAGACTGGGAGAAATCATGACGTTGTGACCCGACAATGGTGGTGAGTACACATCAGACCCCTTTTAGCAGCTATGTTGTGATGAGGGCATAGAGAGACACTTCATAGTTATTCACACACCATAGCAGAATAGAGTGGCAGAAAGGTTAAATCGGTCTTTGCTGAAGAAGATTCGATGTTTGTTGGCGCATAGTGGTTTGGAGAAGATCTTTTGGGCTGAGACACTTTCATATGCAAGCTACCTCATTAACAGGCTACCTTCATCTGTGATTGAGGGGAAGACCCCTATGGAGATGTGGTCAGGAGAACCAACACATGATTATGACCAGATCAAGGTATTTGAGTGTCCTGCATACTATCATGTTAATACTGATAAGTTGGAACCTCAAGCTAGGAATGCCATATTTGTGGGATTCAAGCGTGGTGTCAAGGGATACAATCTATAAGATCCAGTCAATAAGAAGATTGTACTGAGTAGAGATATCATATTCGATGAGACTTCTATCTTGAAGCTTCCTAGCTCTCATTAGGTGGAGCACGACCTGACAGAGAAGATATCGCAGGTGGCGGGGATCGATGTAGCTCCACATTGTCCAGATAGTACAATATCCATTGAAGTACCGACTGAGATGACGCCAGGCGAACATATTAACGACAAGGAGGATACAGATACAGATGTGCAGGATCAGAGACCGACGGCTCAGGTTCAGGATTCTATTACGGTTCGGGACAGAGGAGAGACATACGGGTGCCAACACGGTATACCGACACAGTAGTTGCATATGCACTTCCGATGAAGAGTATCAATGAGTTGGTGCCTACTATAGCCAGAGAGGTCGAGCATAGTTCGGAGGTTGATTCGTGGTAGGTAGCTATACAGGAGGAGATGAAGTCTCTTCACAAGAACGATACATGGGAGCTTGTTGAAATTCCAAAGTGGCGGAAGGCGATTGATTGCAAGTGGATATATACGAAGAAGGAGAGCATTGAAGGCACTCCAGTGAGTTTCAAAACTAGGTTGGTTGCGAAGGGCTATGCATAGGAGGAAGGTATTGATTATAATAAGGTTTTCTCTCCAGTGGTGATGCATTCTTCGATTCGAATTTTGCTAGTTTTGGTGGCACAGTATGGATTGGAGTTAGATCAGTTGGATATGAAGACGATATTTCTTCATGGTGATCTTGATGAAAAAATATACATGACTCAGCCATTGGGATTTCAAGCTATAGGGAAGGAAAAGTTGGTTTGTAGGTTGAAGAATCACTATATGGTTTGAAGCAATCTCCTCGACAGTGGTATAGGTGATTTGATGGTTTTATGATTGGTCATTCATATACTCAGAGCCAGTTTAATCCTTACGTATATTTTTGCAAGTTGAAAGGAGGTTCGTACATTTATTTGTTGCTTTATATCGATGACATGTTGGTTGCCTCTATTTCCATGTCTTCTATAGATGAGTTGAAGGCACAGCTTTCAAAGAAGTTTGAGATGAAGGATTTGGGTGAGGATAAACGCATTTTAGGGATGGAGATCGGCAAAGACAAAGAGAAGGGCATAATTTGTTTAACACATGTGGCTTATTTGAAGAAGGTTCTATAATGATTTCATGTCAGCATGGATACAAAGTCAGTTAATGTACATTTGGGAGCCCATTTGAAGCTTTCAGCTGATTTTTCACTGAAGATAATTGAAGATAGAGAGTTGATGTCAAAGACTCCATATGCGATGGTATGTACGAGGCCAGATTTGTCACAGGCGGTGAGCATAGTTCTGAGATACATGCATGATCCAGGAGTGGGTCATTGGGATGCCGTGAGATAGATTTTGAGGTACATTCGAGGTATGCTCAATGTTGGTTTGGTTTTTGAGCGGGACACTATAGGTGGGAAGTTGAGCATTGGCTATGTTGATTTGGATTCTGCCGGGGATTTGCATAAGCGCCGATTTACTACGGAGTATATGTTCACTTTGACCTGTGCATCGGTGTGTTAGAGATGCACATTACAGTCTATGATGGTTTTATCGACGATGGAGGCAGAGTATATAGCGATTACGGAGGCTATGAAGGCGGTTATTTAGCTTCGGGGACTTTTGAAGGAACTTGGTTTATCGCAGAGGTGCGTCACTATTCATTATGATAGCATGAGTGGTATTTATTTGGTGAAGAACCAGGTTTTTCATACACGAACGAAGTACATTGACGTTCGTTATCACTTCATTCGAGATGTTCTTGAAGGTGGTAATGTGGAGATTGTGAAAGTCCACACAAAGGATAATTCAGCGGATATGCTCATTAAGGTGATTCCGAGCAACAAGTTTGATCATTATCGAAACTTATTGCACATTAGTGATTGTTAAGGCCATTGATGGCCATTTGAATGAACTACGGATAGCTTGATCCCTTAGGAGATTAGGTACATAGGCAACCATATTGGTGCAGCCGAGTTTGGAGAGACGACGCATTTGTGCTCTTTGTTTGGTGTCGGCTCAATTTTGGGAAAAACTTCACCGAGATGGAGAATTAAAGAGAATACAAGAATTACAACAGAAAACAATTTGATCACCCAGCGGTTGACTGCAAGTTACGCAGCGGTCAACCGCGAACGTGCACAAGACAGGAAAAGTCTCTAGACTTTTCACAGTCGACCGTGAGTGGCGTGACGGTCGACTGACCAAATCCTGTAATAAAAATTGGTTTCTGTCATTGTGATTCGGTCAACTGCAATAGTTTCTGCGGTTGACCGCGAGTTGGGCTAGGCCTAAATTTGGTTTCCTGTTCGTATTGGGTTTGTGTTTTGATATATAATGGAACACGATTTTCTCGGGTTTCTGAGGAGAGTTTTAACAGAGATTTGAGATTGTACTAAGCATTGTGAAAGGGAGATATTGTGAGCAAGGAGAGCGCTTTGGTTTAAAGTTTATTTTAGTGATTTTGTGAGATTGTAACCCTTTGTACTCTCTTTGATTTAGTGGAATCTTCCCATCCTCTTCCCGTGGATGTAGACAAATTGCCGAACCGCGTATATCTCTGTGTTTGGTTTGAATTATCGTATTTGAATTGAATTGTGCTCGTGTTTGTTTTGATTTTCTTCTCCCATATCTCATGAACTCGTTCGGTGTGCGAGCACGCTTCCGCATAGGCGTACAATAGATATATTACAAGAAAATAATTTTTTTATTAAATTATACTTACCTTAAAATTAGTAATGTATTAAATCGGTTCTTATTAATTGACGAGTCTTGCTATGACAAAGTGAGCTTTTTTCTTAATTATTTTTTGAGAGAGAAAAATAAAATATTGGAGGGAGGTAAGAAAAAGAGAAACTTTTGAACGTGAATTAAATGCCACAATTTTGTAAATAAATAAAATTGAAGTAAGGAAGAGAGAGAATTATTATGTACTCAAGGGATATTATTAGGAATGATTCCAAAGTTATGAATATTGAATCCATATTAGCTAGTGCCTTTAGGCATCCATTAGAAAAACCCTTAAAGAAAATATAATGCTTTATAATCTTTTGAGTAATTACCTTTCAAAAATATCTTCAACACTAATATCTCACAAAGAAATTGTACTCCTTTTGTCCGTATTCCAACAAATTATTGTGTTGCTCCTTTCCTCATTTTATCTATACATACATATACATAGTTCATACCTCCTATCCACACCCCAAATAACACCCATTTTCTAGAATGTTTTACTAACCTAATGTACTTAACCTCTTAAAGTTTGGAGTTGTATCTAGTCTGGCCATATGCGGTTTAAAGCAAAACTTTCACCATCAACATTTAATATGAAGTATAATGCTTTACAATCATTTTTAATTCCCTTCCATAATATATCCTACAAAATAAATTTCTGAAAAACCCAATCCAGCCCTTCGTCTTCGGTCAACAATCCATGTGGTTTCTTTCCTGTCATAGATTGTATCACCATTTTGTCTTTTCCTTCCTTTCATAGAGCATATCGCCAACAACTATAAAAAAGAGGAAGGAGAAACAAAATCACCAAAGACCATTACTGCTACCGCACCACCACCAAGTCTGCATCCATGATTATGGCCTTGAACTCAAATTTCATGGTTATTTAAAGATCTTTGAGTGCCTGTGAGACAATGGCTGGGCATTTTCTCATGATAGCCGGAGGTTCGTATCTAACTCCTCCTCTCTTCTAAACCATGGCCTTGATCATGGAAATCTAAAGTTCTATGTTATTGAGTCTACTAACTTGATTGGTGCTTCATGAGGCGCTGCAACTTACAACGGGCCTTTATAAGAAATTGCTTATAATATTGCAAGAAATTAACAATCTTGCTTCGTTCCTAGAGGATAACTAATCTTTGTGGAATCCTCCAAGATTAATTATCCTCCAGGGACGAAGCAAGATTGTTAATATCTTCATAATATTTTATGATAGTTTCTGTTAAAGATCCACTCTAACTTGCGGTACGTCATAAAGTACCAATTAGGTTAACAGTCCTAAAGGTTGTAGAGTTTTAGATTTCCATGACAAAGGCCATAATTGTGAAGAGGATTGGATTTAGAAATGAACATGTGGCAATCATGAGAAAGACCAGACCATTGTCCCGTTGGCACCCAAAGGTCTTTAGATAACCATGAAAATTTAGTTCCAATGTCATAATCCCAGATGTGGACTGGCAGGGGCGTGGCAGCAACAATACTTTTTTACGATCTTTTTTAGGAGTTTCAACAAACTTTTGAAAAATTCAACTTAAAATAGGAAATTTTTATAAATGGAAATTGCCA
The DNA here is from genome assembly GCA_022839385.1 of Asparagus kiusianus. NCBI lineage: Eukaryota > Viridiplantae > Streptophyta > Magnoliopsida > Asparagales > Asparagaceae > Asparagus > Asparagus kiusianus. The sequence goes on along the minus strand of BQKN01067479.1, from coordinate 2,643 downwards.
CAAGGTAACTCACTATCTTCCCTCTCTCTATATCTCTACAAACCCTAGATCTAATCTAATCCAATCTATTTTGTCTCCAATTGCAGGAACTGGAGGTTCTTCACGTCGATGCAAAGAGGATTAGGAGGCAAATGCCAACAGTCATGGTCAGAAAAAACGAAGCTTTTATTGGTGCTTCTGATGCACTCATTAGATCAAGAGCAGCTCACTGACTTTGACAAGCACTTAGAATCTCGTCTAGGGTTTGTAAGTTTTACTTGTTATGATAGGGGGTCAAGAGGTGATCTTTTTTTAGTGGATATAGATCACCGAGATCCCGAATCTGACGATGGCTTGCACTAAGTACAACATAGCAAATTTTAGAGGACAAGAAGTTGAATCAGATGTTGTTTACGAATCATGGTACTTTTTTTGACTTTCCTAGAGATACCACAGCTAATGGAGGCGTGAGTGATTTCATTCGAGCTATCAATATCCAACCTCAAGCAAGAGAGTAATTGTCATGCTGCTCGAGGTGGTGCAGAGCCATTTAGGTTCAACCTCGTCTCCTTGTCTGATACATGATATATTGGTCGCTTTTGGGGAATGAAACATTATAACAACATTGGTGACAAAGCTCCAATATTATCTTGTGTTTCTTTCATGTGTCTGTATTTTGCGATATCGCGAGAGGGTTGTATATTTTGATCTAGATTTCACTGCATGCTCCGATTCACAATAGATCTGATATACTCAAAATTAAGATATTTCTAAAAAACTGCCAGTTATTTGTATTTTCGTCGAGGTATCTGCTGGTTCCTACTTACATTAAACCTAACTTTGATTAAGAAAGAAATACTCAAAAACAAGAAAATGGTAAAGAAACAAGTACCTCCACTTTTTAAAATACCCACATCTTACAATACTCTGTATTGATACACATGTATGATCTAAAAATTCAGGATAAGGCTGCTGAAAGAGAACAAACCATCCCCCTCCCTTTGATACTTCATGCTCATGAGAGAGGAAAATAAAACAATTCACCAAGATGACCGTATCACTGCTCTTGGTTTCGACCATCTCCATTCTGCATTGCAAAAACATTAAAATATTATTAATGTAGAGGAACAATAACATGTTGGTAGTAAAAAAAATTATTATGATGCACATTTCTCTACAATAAAGCTAATGATAGTAAGGTAACAATTAAAGTAAGAAAGGGAATAGATAAATCAAAAAATGTATGTGATATTAGTGCTCACGAAATAAGTCGAAGTATTTCTCAAAGATCATGACTAATGCGTAGAAAACAACCATATAAAACTCTAGCAGATAAAAGGAATCAACATTGAGTGCCTTGATTTTGTTCTTTTGATCAATCTTGCTATGAAGAAATCTATTCTAGGATTTGGAGAAATTAAATAAGTCATGCAATTACAATCGCAAGGATAGTAGAGACTAAAACACTGCTTAGAACATTCCCTCCCTCTCTTCTTCATACTAATGTTCTCCCCATGACATTTTGATGTAGACAGATCATTTCTGAGTTATTTCATTATGCTCTTATGAATTCTGCCTTTTACTCAAAAAATGGAGGAAACAATCTTAATGTTAAAACATGGTTTAGAATGTCTTAAAACTATTTAGTGCATCCTCCTAACATGAGACATGAAACAATTTGTGCTCAGCGAGCAAACTGCATATCCATGCAAATTTTACTTAATGTAGAATAATAATGCAAATCATTCCCAACACAATGCCATATTCATTTCCTTCCCAATTTGACATAAGAACTACATTTGTAAATGGTATCCATACTAAAAAAATGGTGCTTTATACTCTAAAATGCAAGGCAATCTTCCTTCTTATTTAAAGGTGTGCTCAACAACTAAATTCTACTCCAAAAAATTATTAGTAACATCTTTACAAAATTGTTAAGAAAAGAAATTTCAATGGTTGATGACATGGTCAACAAACAAGGCACTCTTTGCAAAGAACTAGAGAAGAAATTTCAATTGTTGAAGATGTGACCAACAAACAAGGCACTTTTTGCAAAGAACTAGGCAAGATTTATAGCTGAAATAGTCAATAAGACTACAAGGGTTTTCATAAAATCCACCGTCATAAGAAAATAGTGGATAAGACGGTCTTTAAATTCTTCTCAAATGCTCATAGCTAATTGGAGAAATGCTCAATGTTAATTCACAAAAAATATAAATAATTATCATTGAGAAAACCTTTAAAGACAAACGAAACATTAACATTTAAACTAAATTAAATAGAACCAACGACTAGTAACAGTTGCTGATTGTTGAAACTTTCTAAAAATGGTGTATATTGACTAAAAATCTAAAGCCATAAACACACTTTTTGAACGGGGAGAAATTTTATTATAGAACCATGGAAGTTCAGAGAATGAGTACGTGCAAAGTATAGCATTTCCCATTTGCTTTGAAGGTCATATCCTTCTTTCATATCTCAGTTTTTTCATGAATTGACATCAAAACATAAAATTCCTTAAGCCTTTGAATATGCAAACCAAAAGTAAACATCAAAGCTCAATTACCATCCTACTGCATCTATATTCGAAAAAGAATTTAAAATTTGGTTTAAAGAAAATGCACATCAATTTATTAAAAGAATCCTAGAAAATAAAATTAATAA
>BQKN01067478.1:0-12607 GCA_022839385.1 Asparagus kiusianus | reverse complement strand
ATATGAGATTAATCGGTATCACATGCCATATGAGGTGATTCCCTCATATACAATGATGTGGTATAATCTCCACCAAGTGAATAAAGTAGGAGAGAGAATGCCTCATAACTACACTTAGTAGAGATTGTGCAACATCATTGTATATGAGGGAATTCCCTCATATGACATATGATACCCATTAATCTCTCTCTCTATACACGCACACGCACGCACACACGCATATATATGCACACAGTGATAAAAAATATGATTTCTTAACATAACATAATCTTTCATGAAGTATTTCATATTACAATTTCACACACCTAGTTTTATATTTATCATGTTTTATATTGTGAAATAGTGGCAAAACGTTTTTATATTGTGTTTATAAGATATTTTTGGAATATGTCAAGAGTTTTTGTGCTTGTTTTTTCTTGAATAATGTGCATGTTTACTCTTTATATGTACAAATGTGTATTTATGCTAAAAATATATCAAATAAAAGAGTGTATTTGTTAAAAGATGATTGAAGATCCTCTCTCTTAATGAATTCCATGAAAAATTGAGTGTGTTCATTAAAAATGGTCAATAACTCATACTCGTGGATTATATTTGTGTAAATCTCAAAGGGAAGCCATCTTGTATTAAATATTGTTATCCTTAGAGATGGTGTGAATCTTCCATCAAACACTATCGTTCTTCCTCCTAAATCCTATACAGTTGAGGTGATAGGGCAACACTTGGTCCTTTTTATCTAAGGTTGAGATAGTTCAAGTCTTATTATTGCTTATTATTCTCTTCGATATATCTGAATTTGTCCAATGAACTAGCATACATTTTTGTAATATTTGTTTCATGTACTTTACAATGATATTTAATTATTTTCTTTGTGATTTTTGATGTGATTTCTCTCATATTCAAGTGTTTTGTGATTAGATTTTAATCTATTGTGCTATTTTTTTATAAGTTTTTGTGTGAACCGATGTGTATTTCTCTTCTTTATACCTTTGGATGATAATTTTTTGAGTATAAAGTATAACCATTGGTGTGTTTTTTTATCTTTCGTAATAACAATAGAGGGAGAAGTTTTGGTGAGAAATTTAAAAGTTTGATGATCCTTGCATTGGTGAAGTTTTTCATCTATGTGTTTTTCAAGTGATTTCATGTTTTTTTTTCTTTTAAAAATTTTTGAAACACTTGATGTAATATTTAAGGGTTTTATTATAATACATGTTTATGTTTACACTTTTCAAGAACGTAGGAATGTATGAGAGCTTTGCATATCCTTTTCTTTAGCATGAAAGTGTATTTGTGTTTACTATCTCTATTTATATATCTCCAATAAGCATATATTTAGGTATTTAAATTTTAAGTTTGTCATTACAAAAGGGGGAGATTGTTAAGATATAGTTCGTACAATAGCTCTTGTTTGAGAAATAACAAACTCTTATTTGGTATTAATATTTATTTGAGATGATATAGTATAGATGAATACATGTATAAGATGTGTACAAGGCAAAACGACACAAAAATTAGTGCAAAAGCTAATTCCAGCCATCGTACCATTGATGGGCGTCAGGAAAAAAATACAGATTCTTAGAAACAATATTTTAACTCATTGATGGATTACAGGGACCCATCGATGGTGCTCAGCGACCCATCGATAGTCATGAGCACCTATTAATAGTTACGTCGGCTAATTATAGATTTGATGATTTAATCACAGTCATTTGTCATTCATTTTGATCTCCAGCTTCTATTATGATTAGGGATCTCTTTCCTAATTAATTAGAGGCTATATAAGATTAAAAGAGATAGATTAAAGGGTAGAGCTTTAAGAAAGAAATTGTTTCATTCAAAGAAGATTGAATTGGAGTTTTGAATCCTCAGAGCCTTAACAAACTCTTTCTTGTCGTTCCCATCATCTTCAAATCATCTCAGCGAGAAGAGTTGTCCTTGATTTCATCATCTACATCATTCTTAATCAAGCTTTACATTGATCCATTGAATGATGGTTTGTTAATTAAGAAGGACGGTATGGTCTTTCTTATTTTCTATGCTTAAACTGTGTTTGGTGGTTTGTTTCAAACTTATTTTACAGCGTACTCAAGCCGGAGTGAATTGAGGATTTACGACATACTCAAGCCGGAGTGAATTGAGGAATTAGGCCTAGCTAGAGCTAGATATTACTCACTATAGAGAGTTAGGTTAGACAACTGGTTCTGGGTAAATTCCGAGGTGCGGTCTTTGTAAGCCTATTGAATCCTATTGTGATCCAGGAGATCTATTAGCATAGTGAAAAAACCCCTTCATGAGAAAAAATAGTAGATGTTGGATTGTTATCCGACCCACTTTAAAATGTTGCATGTCCTTAGTTAGTTGTTATTTATGGCTAATTATTATTGTTCGTTTTTACTTTTTTATTTCGCTACATCATATTCTGTGATTTTTAGCAAAAAATATTAACAGCCCTTTTCACACCTCCCCTCTAGACATACATTTCAGATCTATCAGAAGATACAGGGATTGAGAGACTAGTCCTCTCCTGTGTCGGAGTCAGTTGAGGATTTGTTTTTTTTTTTTAATCCTGTATTCAATTATCATGTTTTAAAATGCCCAATCATTCCATTAAAAATAATAATAAAAGCCCAATCATTGGTAAGTTATATGAATGATTTCACACGTGTATGCTAACTTTCCGGTGGTCGTGCATCTGCAGAATCCAATAACCTGATTTCAAGGGGGTACTTAAAATATAAAAATATTAAAGTGATTCATATTTATCACTTTATGTATTTGTTTATCATTGCATGTGGAAGTGAATTGCAAAATACATATTATATTGAATTTGGATACTCTCCAAGCACAAAAAAGTAGTGGGAATAACATTATTTTTAATTTCAATCTTTAACTATTCAGTAGGCAGTAATGATACAATCTATCTAGTACTTACGTACCCTACCATGTGTATTGTACTCATTCCTAATTTACACTCAAATAAAACAATCAAAATCAACAACTAGGGCTCCGTTTGGATACCATGGTGTTTTACTTGTTTTCATGATGTTTTTACTAAAAACAAAACACCATGCATTTGGAAACTATGGTGTTTTTAGAGCTAAATCATTCTCAAACTAAAAACACAACACTTATTTCAAAACATCTTTTAGGTGCTTTAAGTTTGGTGTTTTGGTTTTGAGTTTAAGAAGGTGTTAATATAATATCTAACATAATAGATTAAATCTAATTAATATAGAGTAATTATCAACATGCTTATTATATTATACTATACTATACTATATTATAGTTAATTTAATATATTAGTAATATTTATTAAATAATATGAAAATATAATAAATAAAATATCTTATATAATAATATAATAATTAACATATTAAATACTAGTATTTAATATGTTAATAATGTATTATATAATAATAAATAATAATAACATATAAATAAACTAATAAAAATAATAAAAAAGTTTCTTATAGTGGTATCTCCACTACTTTGTTTATAGTGAAGAGGATCTGAATCCTATTATATTAGATCATGTATATTTAACTTACTTGAAAGAATGTGAGTGACGAGAAACTATATGGTAGGGGATGGAGACCCGGGGTTTTACCCTGTTGGTTGGCCAGCTAGTAGATTGGGGTTCGGTAGGGTCGTCTTGGTCCACACACTGCTCGCCCTGTGCAAGTGGGTCACGCTGGTCCTAGCACGGGGGATGAGCCCCCTAAGAATAATTGGGCGAAGCTCCTTGCAGTTGTGGGGGGATCGGGGGGACTCGATCTGTGGTCTCCGCCAGACCCAAAAGTGGGGCGCTAGAGTGCTAACCGGGGTTCCCTCGTTAAAAAAAAAAAGAAATTATCTGGCACATGTTACCATATAAATTGCATGATATGGTACATCTAGCCAATTACTAGCTTACATGTATATCAGTGATCCTTCCTCAAATCAAAATTATCCATAGAAAATATTGAAAACCAAATCTTTGAACAATCCTCATCAAATCAAAAAGTGTACATTATTGGAAAATCTGAAATAAAAAACTTGATCTTCTTTTGCCATTTTTTTTTCCAAAAAGATATTCTAAAATGTCTCTAAATGTTACCCTTCTTTTATAAGAGGCCCTAGATTTATATATCTAATAAATAAGCCCCTAAAATTTACTCATCTTTCTAGGAAGCCCAAGCTTTCTTTTTTTAACAATGAAGCCACTACATTTTACCCTTTATTTTTTAAGAAGCCCTTGACTTTTACCCTTCTTTTTAAGAAGGCAAAGCCCTTAAGTTTTACCCTTATTTTTTAAAAAGGCAAACTTAGAGATTTCATTTAAAAAAGAAGAAGAAGAAGAAGAAGAAGAAAGCTAACAGCCAGCAGAGAGCGGTAAAACTTAGAGGCATGTTTGTTACAAACAGAAAGTCAGGGGCTTATTAGAAAAGAGGAGTAAAAATTAGAAAAAAAGGATAAATTTAAGGAGATCTTTAGACTATATTTTCTTCTTTTTCTGTCTTAATTTTTTTTATCTCTTCCCTATTTTTCTTGGGCATTGTTTTCATATTTCGAGAAGAAAAACTTCTTAAACGAAAAATAAATATATTTAATAAAAATCTTTTTATTTGATAAAAAAACATATGCTTAAAATCTCATTAAAGAAAATAAAAATATGATTACTTATCTTCTCCCTTCTTTCCGATTTTCATATTTTTATTGGGTTTTCTTTTTTCCTTTAAGGTTATGCTTTATATAGTTGGTTTTTTAAGAGAGGAACAAACATTTCAAAGGGAAAATTTACATGAAATATCCTTTTAATTAAATGGTATTTTTAGGAAGTGATTTTGATTATAATGGTTTGTTTAGATTTGATGAGGATTATAAAATTAGCTATACACATGTAAATTTTTCATAGGATAGGTTTACCACACCATCTTGCTTATGTGGTAAAGGTAATGCACCGAATACTTTCTCACGGATGACTATCAAAGTGAAAGGTAAATCTTTCTTCAACAAATGGTGTTAAGTAATTTCTTTATATTATAAGGATATGAAATATTTTTTAGAACTAATGGTGGCTCGGATGGTTGGGAGGTTTCGATATGGCTCCTAAATTTTTTTGTTTAATTCCCATACTAAAAAAATATTTTTTGAGGCTTTTCTACATTAGTACATTATTAAGTCTTTACTAATTAGTTCCTCGATTATCACCTACACGTATTTCTGTTATTAATCTTAAATCATTTAGTTGATATATAATATCAATATAAAGTCCAATAGTATATTATAAAAATGTGTATAATCAAAATAATCTTTTTTAATAAAGTAATCTTATCAGCATTGACTTAAAAATGTAAGGACCTGTTTTGTTCATTACCTAGAAATAAAGGGGAAAAATTAGGGATGAGAATTATTAAGAATAAATTTCTATTCATTTCCTTACAAAAATTCATAAAATGAGTTTTCTCAAATATAAGTCACATCATCTAATAAAAATATGTCACACAATCTTTTATTTGGTTTGAATGTGTGAACCAAACAAATAAAATGAACGCACTTCCTATAATTGATTTTTTTCGAATTTTCAGGCAACCAGGCCGCTTCTAAATTGACTCGTATAGAACCGTCTTATGTTGAGGTTGAGTTCACGATTCTGAATCGGATTGTGCCCTACGTACGAACCGGCTTAGACCCCCCACCCCCATATGTAACCTACACGTGCATTGCTATATCTGTCAGAGGCCATAAAAGCAGTTCACACGTGGGGAAAGCAAATACTGGCAGTGATGACAATTTGACTCGATGGGATTGATTGATTGGTTGATTCAGTCACATGGGATCAATTCGTGTAACTTTAAAAATGATGGGTACATGTGGATACTTCCCCATCTTTTAACCTTCAAATCTGTGGAGATTATTTGCTCCCATCATACAAACTGCTCCGGAAAATAAGGAACTAATTAATGATTAATCTGAGATTCTTCTCCAATCTTCATTCTACTCCAAAGGCTTTTACACGTAAGAGCCCCAGACTTGGAGCATGTTTGGCAACCTCCGGAAATGAGACTAGTATTGATACTGGTCTCCTTTTGATTATGAATCTCATTTTAAGAAGAACACTGTTTGGGAAAAGTTGACATTAACTAAACTGATTTTTTCATGAGCCAAAAAAAACATCTTAACTAGCTCTATTTTGGTCCATCTTCACTTTTAGACCAAAATAGAAACAATGTAACTCAGAACTGGTCCGGTACCAATCATGCTTCAATTTTGAGAAATGCGCAAAAGAGAGCTGTAGGGTTTGTTTGATAACCTTTCTAAATGGAGATACGTGTCTTGAATCTTTTTTTTTGGCAAAAAATAGGTCCAAATTGGCCCGGTTTAATTACTAAGGTCAATTTTAGCCACTAAATCAGTTCTAATTGAACCACCCCTTTCCTCGTCCAAAATTAAAAATGATTTATAATAGAATGGACAAGGACAGATTCTAAATGTATTGCCAAAAACATCCTTACACCTTCTTATAACACAAACATGTACTTAGTGAGATGTTAATTTTTTTTTTGGGTTTTAGAGTTAACCCATAGCAATAGCAAAACATAACTATTATTCTTTGTAATGTATTAGTTAATCATAACATCTTTTGAATAATCATTTAATTCAGGAGAATACATTAAGAATGGAAAAACCAAAACCAAAAAACAAAAAAACACGAGAAATTTGTGTTGAAATAATGTATATTCGAGGGCTTTTATGAAAAGATATCATTTAATGATTGGATTGGGGAGATGAAAATTAAAATGTGTTTAATAATTATTATGTGAGTTTTAGTCTCACATTGGCTAATTGAATGCATTTTAATCGGTTCAAATTAACACACTTGTTATATATGGTATAACAAAGGTGTTAGTATTATACATTTGTTTTGGTATATAAGCGAGTGGGCAAGTGCGCGTTCGGGCTCGGGCGTGCGGTCCGGCGCATGCGCTTTTTGCATGTGTTGTCTTTAAACAAGCTTAAACATTTTGCATGTGTTCACTTAAAACCAACTGAACGTTTCGTACGTTACAAATGTTACAAGGATTGAATATGTTTTATTGTAAACGTTACAAATGTTGCAATAACTGAAATTTAAATCTTTGCATTAATTCCATGAACCATATAAAAGGGCTTTTTCTGATCATTTGAAACACACAGAAAAACAAAATCTCCTGTCTTCTTCTTCTTTTAATAATTCTATAAGCTGTTAAGTACTGGAGGTTCTGACGAACTGAAGACGTGTTCACAAGAAGAGAGTGCTTCTTTGGACTGCAGTCGTCTCATCCTCGGAATTACTGTGCAGACCCAACGTTACCGTATGTAGGGCATAGTTTCTTCAAGGCCAATCTTCTCTTTAGAGGGAGATTTGGCACTTCTGTAAAGTATTTCAAACTTGAAGTGTTTTCAATATGATATTTTTAACTTTCTGCTCTTTTCTTTCTTTCCTGTACAGTTTGTTCTGTTAGTCTAAAGTGTAGACCCAAAGTCGTGACGAAAGCTAGAATAAAAACGACAAAGAAAACGACCTGATAGATCCACGGTCGACAGCGAGAATCTGGCGGTCGACCGCGAACGTGCACAGGAGCTCAGGAGGAGCTAGATCCGAAGGCGGTCGACCGTGCCAACCCTGTAGGATTTTTGGTCTCGGGTTTTTGATACGATCGACCGCGATTGGTGTGCGGTCGACCGCGAGACCTGCACGGTTGACCGTCACAGTTGACCGCGACGCTGTCAAACAGTTTCCTAAACTGTTTTGGATTCTATTTCTACCATGACTCTATATATACCTTAAACGTTTTTAGGGTTAGTACAACATGAAAAAAGAGAGCTTTTTGACTGTAGAAAGAGAGAGAATCTCAGAGAGATTAAACCCTAGTTTAAGAGCTTGTATTTCTTCTTCAATTAATAAAGAAATTGTGTGGTGTGGCTCCCGAGGACGTAGGCATGTTGCTGAACCTCGTTAAATCTGTGTGTTCGTCTCTTTTACTATTTTTGCAAGGTTAGATCTTTATTTGTGGTATTATTCTTACTTTCCTACTTTCAACATAAGGTCCAAAAGGACAAGGGTTCGTGTTTGGTGGAAAATTTGTAATAAAAAGACAGTGAAAGAAAATTGACTTGTATTCAATCAAAATCGATTACAATTTGGATTCCGATTACAAAAGAAAGGAGAATGAATTTGATTCTCCCCTTTGTTTAATTCTGGGTTCTTCACGGTGGCGATGGAGTGCCTCCCTCGAATGCTCGCATCGAGTTTGCTCTCCGTTGATGATCCGAATGTCTTGATTCACTGGAACGTGGTCTTCTCACGATTTAACGTTGTGGAGAACTTGCATGGTAAGTTTAAAACTCTTGATGAGTTGATAACTCTGAACGAGTTTGGAACTCTATGAAAGAGTTGATTTAACCGAAAGTCGGTTATAAGCTAAGGATGAAGAAGCTTTTGTTGTAGATCTCCCAAGCTCCCGAAATGCTCCAAGGATCCCCCTTTGCTGCCAAGTCTCAGATCTGAAAATGCCCTGCCTGAACTCCATTGAGTTTACCCATATTTATAGGGAATTAAGGGGTGTAACCACCCCCCTTAATTCTCTCCATAATGGGGTTGAGAGGGGTGTAACCGACCCCTTAATCCGCTCCTAAGTGGGACGAAATCCCTCAGATCATGGAGGAAAAACGATTCCTGCAACCGTTCAGCTCTTACTTGAACGAGTCAAACGCCCACGTTGATGTTCAGGAACTTAACTCCGCATTTTAGACTGAAGACGCGGAGTTGGGTACCCGCTGGGCGTTAAAAAATGCGGGTCCGACCTTAACGTTTTAATGTTGTAACGCGGGTCCGACTCCAGCGTTTTGATGTTGTAACGCGGGTTTGACCCTCGTGTTTTGATGTTATAACGCGGGTCCGACTCCAGCGTTTTACTGTTGTAACGTGGGTTCGACCCTCGCGTTTTGATTTGTAACGCGGGTCTGACTCCAGTGTTTTACTATTGACATACGGGGAGGACCTCCGCGTTTTGGTGTTGATACACGGGGAGGACCTCCGCGTTCTGGTCTTAGAGCGCGGTGATGAGTTCCGCGTCTTGCTTTGAAGAGATTATCAACAAGTAATCTCTTTTATCATAGCATTGCAAAGATCATTGTCTTGTAATCTTCGTCTTGGCTCCTTAAGAATATGAAAGTCGTCAGATTGTAACTTCCATCATCAGTGTTTGATGGGGGATAAGCTATCTATTGTGATTTTTAGACAGCCTACAGAACCCTCTCCAAAGTTTTCGAAAGTTCGCGATTGACTGGGACGAATTTTTGGAATACTTTGGATCTCACTCTGATCCTGGAGCTGTTGATTCCTTGTCGTAAAGGAGTCATTCTCTGCACTCGCTTCGAAGGTATCTTGGTTGAAGGGATTTGTCATGTAGGACCTGTGTGAAGATATGCGTCATAATCCTGCTTCTGGAATGCGGGGCTGGGCCCTGCATTTTAAACTTAAGACGTGGGTCTCACCCTTGCATGTTGAATTTGGAACGCGGGTGTGACCTCGGCATTCGGTTTTTGCATTGCGGTTCTTACCTCGGCGTTTGGTTTTTGCATCGCGGGTCTGACCTCAGCGTTTCTATGTGAGACGCGGAGGTGACTTTCATGTATTTTTGACTAAGTCTTTGAGACTTATCTTCAGCTTATTCGTTTCAAGTATCGGCTCACATCCATTAATCTAATGGATTTACGAACATGTATAGGATTTTTGGCAAACCCTCAGCCATCAACGGATTTGATAAGCCTTTACCGACTACCGTTTGAGTCGGGCTAGCATGTGGATTGTCTAAGTCCGTTCCACATGTAACGTTGTGCTAAGAGAATGAACTCTCTTAGACTTGATGCTATGATTTTAAATACATAGACTTTGTTATTTTTTACGGGAAAAGACTAACCGGCAAGGCGTGTCAGGCGTAGACTTATCTCTAATTAGGATCGAGATAAAGTCCCCCGTGCGTGTAAGGCACGAATTTTGGTATCTTTTTCATGAGAAAAGACTAACCGGCAACGCGTGTTAGGCGTAGACTTATCTCTAATTAGGGATCAAGATAATGCCCCCCATGCGTGTAAGGCATGAATTTTGGTGTTATTAATAACAACCTGCTACGATGTTGAATACGTAGACTTTTGTCCTTTTTTCGGTGAAAGACTAACCGGCAACGCGTGTTAGGCGTTTACTTATCTCTACTTAGGATTCGGGATAAAATTCTCCATGCGTGTGAGCATGGATTTTGATGTCTTTTTCACGGCAAAAGACTAACCGGCAACACGTGTTAGGCGTAGACTTATCTCTAATTAGGGATCGAGTTAAAGTCCCCAATGCGTGTAAGGTATGGATTCTGGTGTTATTAATAACAACCTGCTACGATGTTGAATACGTAGACTTTGTCATTATTACGGGAATAGGCTACCCGACAGCATGTGTTAGATGCAGACTTATCTCTAATTAGGGATCAAGATAAAGTCCCCCATGCGTGTAAGGCATGAATTTTTGGTGCTACGATGTTGAATACGTAAGCTTTGTTACTATTTCTTCCTGTGTTATATTTTCACTCGAAACACTGAAAGAAAATTAGAAGTGCCAGAGGTGTAGTATTAACTTAGCATGAATTTTTACTTAGAGTAAAATTTAGAAATTTTTTTCACTATCACTAGGATAATTCCAGAAAATCTTTAATCCGCTAGGGATTTTATAACGAAAACTTACTATTCGTGTTGAAGAAGAATTAACAAGTTCATTGGGGGGTTTGATTGTTAGAGGTATGATGTTAACCTAACAGTATTTTATGGACCTATCGCTCTATTGAAGCGAGTCGATAAGTTGGTCGGGTCGTCAGAGGTGTGATGTTAACTTGACGGGTTTGTAGGCCTATTGCTCTATTGAAGAGAGTCGATAAGTGGATTGTTGCGATCAGGGCAACTTTGAGGTCCTATCGCTCTATTGAAGAGAGTCGATAAGTGGATTTGGTTGTCAGAGGTTTAGTGTTAACATGACATGATTTGTGTTGTGATTGGAGCAACTTTGTGGACTTATCATCCTATTGACGAGGATTGATAAATGGATTGTCAGAGGTTTGGTGTTAACGTGACAGGATTTGTGTTGCGATTGGAGCAACTTTGTGGACTTATCATCCTATTGACGAGGATTGATAAGTGGATTTGTCAGAGGTTTAGTGTTAATGTGACAGGATTTATGTTACGATTGGAGCAACTTTGTGGACTTATCATCCTATTGACGAGAATTGATAAGTGGATTGTTAGAGGTTTAATGTTAACATGACATGATTTGTGTTACGATTGGAGCAACTTTGTGGACTTATCATCCTATTGACGAGGATTGATAAGTGGATTGTCAGAGGTTTGGTGTTAACGTGACAGGATTTGTATTGCGATCGGAGCAACTTTGTGGACTTATCATCCTATTGACGAGGATTGACAAGTGGATTATCAGAGGTTTGATGTTAACATGACATGATTTGTGTTGCGATTGGATCAACTTTGTGGACTTATCATCCTATTGACGAGGATTGATAAGTGGATTGTCAGAGGTTTGGTGTTAACGTGACAGGATTTGTGTTGCGATTGGAGCAACTTTGTGGACTTATCATCCTATTGACGAGGATTGATAAGTGGATTGTCAGAGGTATGATGTTAACGTGACAAGATTTGTGTACTTGTGACTTGCATAAGGTTTTGGGAATTAGCGTCTCGCTGGGGAAACTTGCTAGGTGAGTTTATTATCAGAAGCGATGAGTTTTGATGCTCGTTATTTGAATAAGACTTTGAAGACTTAGTGTCTTGCTGGGGAAGATTGCGATTTGAACAATTTTGAGGACCTATCATCCTATTGACAAGGATTGATAAGTTGATTGTCAGAGGTGTATTATTAACGTCACAAATTAGGAGTGATGCAAGCTGCATTCATATTCTGTGGGGGTGATGATCGTCAGAAGTGTAATGTTAACTCGATGATATGAAAGATTCGTTACTCTTAATCCAATGGATTCCAAGTAACCAATCCCCAGTCTTGATTAAGACTTAGCAGGGGAAGAAAAAGAGATAGACAAGGCACATCGCCTAGTGAGGCACTATCCATGAAGTCGGAATAGAGGCACATCACCAGGTAGGCCATTATTTAATGAGTTTGACTATCAGAGGTAATGGTTTACGTGATAGTTTTGTGGACCTGCCATCCTGTTAAAGAGGATTGGCACGTTGATGGACTATCAGAGGTAACCGTTAACGTGATAGTTTTGTGGATCTGCCATCCAGTTAAAGAGGATTGGTAAGTTGATGGACTATCAGAGGTAACCGTTAACATGATAGTTTTGTGGACCTGCCATCCTATTGAAGAGGATTGACAAGTTGATGGACTATCAGAGGTCACCGTTAACGTGATAGTTTTGTGGACCTGCCATCCTATTGAAGCGGATTGGCAAGTTAATGGACTATCAGAGGTAACTGTTAACGTGATAGTTTTGTGGACCTGCCATCCTATTAAAGCGGATTCACTACAACACCTGAAATCTACCATAGCGGCCGAAAAACGCTATGG
>BQKN01067473.1:0-20851 GCA_022839385.1 Asparagus kiusianus | reverse complement strand
TTCCGCAATTTTATTATAAGAAGTTCCAAGAAGTCAACTGGATGTTAAGAAAACATATACATTATATGAAGAAAAAAATAGAACTTGATAAATAAATAAATAGATCAGCAGGCATTACCTGCATTGCAAGAAACTCACAGTCCCTTTTGCTGAAACTGAAAATTATCACAGGATCGTATTGTCGCTGGATTATCATTTTCACCATTTTAAATATGTCACTTTCTTCACTAGGCTTGCCTGATAGTAAACCTTTTTTCCACTTCCCATTTTCCCTTTTCTTATCCCCTTCGCTAGCTGGAACAAGTGCATTTAAAGCTTTTTGAAAATTGTCCTCCCTAAATTTCCCTCTTTCATCCACCACCAAATATAAGCCATCACCTCCAGAAGGAAAAATGTAATGCTGAAGTGGTGTAGGTCGATAATCCGTATAAACAATGTGACAAGGCTGCTGATGTACCTGCATTAAACAAAAGGTGATTGATGCCAGAAAAAAGTAATCGACCGAGGACATGTACACAAAGGATGGTTGCCCAAAATAAAGCAATAAATAGCGAATATATAAAGTAGATTATACTTCAAACAAAGACATCCACTTTGTAATGACCATCTACAAAACTATTCAAATAATATATCTACCTAGTGTTGTTGATGCCAAAATTGATAATAAAATTAATCAGCAGTGGGCTAGCCAACATCAATCGGAGACACTCCTTGTGATCTTATTGTCATCATTTAGGTGTTTATAATGAAAATGGGATGGTATTAACAATGTGACATCAAAGAACTAGACAATATTTTATGACCAGCTTTCAACACCGAAGCAGGCACCAACTCCTTGTGATCTTATCGGCATCATTTAACTATTTACAATGAAAACAGGGATGGTATTATAGTACAATGAACAATGTAACATCAAAGAATTAGACAATATTTAAGACCAGCATTCAACAGCTAAGCAGGCACAAATTTCATGGGCAAAATACCATGGCCAAGAAGGGAGATTGCAGAACATCTTTACAATGTTGGCTGGTGGGTAGATCCTACCTAATTGATCATGAAATTTAAGCTTTTCAAACCAAAAACCAAACCTTCAGATTCTCCTGGAGCTCAAGAGTCTAGAAGAAGAAGAGAAGGAACCCGGTAAAATTTTTATTGAACTTATGTTTAAGCATAAATATACAGCAGAAGACTGAAAAGGAAATATTTCCAGATCCTAGACCTTTAAATTCCAATTGAATTAAAGGTAGAAAGCATCTAGTCTATGGATCAACCATACAAAAAAATAATCAGCTTCAAGACCCTTGAAGGAATTCATTTTTGAAACCAAATAATGTATATGCTAATTCAGCAACTAGCATCATAACTCAAGTTTTGTTTCCTTAAGTTATCAGCTAAAAGTTGGATCCCAACTTAAACAGTATCAAGTAAATTTGATATAGTGGAGAGCAGACAGAAACTTGTATAAGAGAATGACAATCAAATCAAAAGTGTAACAAAAACCTTTGCTACCCAATCAGCAAACTCCTTCGCGTTAGGAACTGTTGCAGAAAGGAAAACAAAACGTGAGTTCTTAGGAGCCATGACAATGCTTTCCTCCCAAACAACACCTCTTTCCCTATCGCGCATGTAGTGTACTTCATCAAAGATAATCCAAGCAACCTCCCTCATAACCTCCGATCCTTTGTATTGCATACTACGTAAAATCTCTGTTGTCATGACCTAAAAATTACAAAAAAAAATGGAAATGAAAGTTGTTAAGTGCTATTCCAATAGGAAGCCCAAGGAAAAATAAAGTAACCTTCATAGTTTACCAAGCAGGAGGCACTGGGTTCTATAGTCACATCACCCGTCATGAGACCAACGTCTGAGAATTCTTCTTTAAATTCTCTATACTTTTGATTACTAAGAGCTTTAATTGGAGAGGTATAGATGACCCTTTGTTGGTTTCTCAATGACATGGCGATAGCATACAATGCGACAACCGTCTTTCCTGCTGATGTATGTGCAGATACCTAACCCAATAAAAAGATAATTAATTATGTAGATCCATTTATATAATGTACCACTGCTGCTCACAGGTAAAATCAAAAAACATATGCAAATACAACTGGTAAAATGACCAGTAAATGGCATTCTTGCTATTATTAAGTGGCTGTTTCAAACTATAAAACATTGTTTAAAAAACAGTTAACTCGTAATTTCATGTTATGAAGCCTACCAAACCTTAACATTAAGTAACCTTTTGAAATAACTCAGTCACATTATAACTCTATGTTATACAGTAAAACATACACTAGTTTAATATATTGTATGTTATTCTCCAAATAGCGTACATTATTTCAACACAATTCATCACAAAAGCCTAAGAGTACTTCGTTTGCTTAGAAGTCGAAATACTTAAGTATTTACTTTTGAATTTTGTTGTTAACTTAATTTTTTTGGTGACTCTTGTGATTGTAAACTTATGATTTGTAAAAGGAGAATTACATATGTTACTTTGTGCTTATACATTTGATATTTTGTTTTCATACCTTTTAGTAAATTAGTATAGCTTGTTTTGCACGATTTATCAATGTTTATAAAAGCGGGCCATTACCTACTCAGTTTTGAGCTGAGAGGTGTTTCTAGGCGCCAAGAGCGCCTTAGCTCCACCTAGCTTTTTTAACCAAAACTTAAAACACTCTTGCGCTTTTTACTCCTAACATCCGATGACAAAAATAATTCCCAAACCCTAAATCCTCCGCCTCCCCTCATAACCACTCAACACCCTCGTCGACTTGCATTGATTGCCAGCTTGTTGTTGTGGACTCGGCCCATCGTCTGCCCTCATCTAGCTACTTCACTATGCCCTAGTTGTCTTGTCGAGATAGATTTGTATTATTTTTTTCATGTTGATTCTTTCTTTTCCTCTTCTTTTTTCTCCTCTTTTTTTCTTCTTTCTCTGCTCTCGGCCTTTTCGCCTCCTTTAGGGTTTACAACTATGTTGCAGGGGTGCATATACATGTACAGATACAAGACATGCAAATTTGCAAAAGGTAGGGTACGGGAACATGACTATACAAATATTTAGAAAGACATATATTATACAATAAAATTCCTATAACCTTTTTTATGTGTCTTTTATTATGTGAATTATAAATTGTAAAAAAACTTGTTTTTTAAACTAGGTACCTAAATGACTGTTAAAACCTTAGTTTGGAGCCCAAGGAGTTTCCAGAAGTGGATATGAAGTGTAGGAGTTACCTCTAAGAAATATTTAACAAGTGTTATAAATTAAAACATGTATTCTTTAATTGAGTAAATGCTTAAGTACATGTATGCATACATGCAAGGTGTATCCCAAGATATCATGGGTCCGGGTCAAGATAGAAGTATCCAAGTAACATAGATTTACGGATATTTTCACTGTAATTAGGATTTACTATCGATTTCTTCCTAATTAGGGTTTTTATTCTAGTTGACGTACGTTCTGTTTTTGTTCAAGTGTTGTTCAATAATCAATTCATGTTCATCGTGATTAGGATTTAATGTTGATTTGTACCTAATTAGGTTTTTATTTAGATTTACATACTTTGGTTTAATTTTGTTCATTTTTTGTTAAGTATTAAGTTAATTAACTAATTTTTATTGTTAAAGTATTGAACTAAGTAATTTTTGTTCTTAAAGTATTAAGCTAATTAAGAACTTAAGATACCATTCAATGTTAATGTAGTTAAACTATCAGTAATAATTGAGATAGTTCATGTTTCTCGTTTTATTCATGTTACTGTCCTGTAATTGTCCTGCAATTAAGCTTAAGAAAGGAAGTTTTGATTGTGTTATTTAGAATCAGTTTGTTGATGTCCTCTTCTTGGTATTTATTCTTTACCATGATTTGATGAGTGAGTTATCTGTTGTGATGTAGAATGTTGAGTGTTCCTCCTAAAGAGCCAGCAAGTTCTATCACCCCACGTCTATGAAAGACAAGAGGACTTTGGGAGACAACAGTTGGGAGCTTTGGGCTTCTTCTCGATCCAAAAGTTTAAACATGGTGCATTTTGTGTGGACATAAAAGTCAAAGAAGAAATCTACAGATTAAAAAAGCATCTTGCAGGTGTACAAGGGGACTGCAGAAAGTACTCCAATATTTCAGACAATGATAAGAAGAGGGTGAAAGCAGTGTTGGATGCCGCTTCCAAGAAAAAGCAAACAAATGAGAGGCACATCATGGATTTGCAAGACGAAGCTCTATTTCAAATGATGAATCTGGCGGTTGTAGGAGATGGAATTGTCTTTGTTACAAGATGAGATCATCAAAGAGATCTAGAGAACTGATAGTTGGATTGATGGATACTACCGCTAGCAATCCAAGCTAGCAAAGAGGTTGAAGGGGTAGATGAGCAATCTGAAATTGAAGAATGCTTTTTCAGAAGGAAAAGAGTGATTGGTCCACTGCCACTGGACTAGATGGGATAGGCTAGATGGGCATACAAGAATGTCATTCCTTTTCATGTAAACTTCACCAACTCTTTAATGAAGAAATGCATCTCTGTAGGGGACTATAGGCTGAGCCAACCAGCTAGCATGTATATGTTGAGGGATTCATTATTGAAGCTTGCAACAGAAGACACTAACTTCTCATTGAGGAAGCACAAGCGGTGAAAGATCGGTTGTTCTATTATGACCGGTGCTTGGACAGAGCAAAATGTGCTCAATCCACTGCATATTAGACATGATTTTTTACTAGTCAATTGAGTGCTCAAGGAAGTCGCACACAGGGCAGCATATTTTGGAATCAACATATGCATGTGTTGAGCAGATTGGAGCAGAGAAGTTTCATTCAATTTGTCATAGAAAATGCATTCACGAACATGGCGGCAAAGGTGCTTTTGAAGGAGAAGAAGTCGCAAATCTTTTGGACAGCTATGTAACCTATAAAGTGACCTGATGCATCACGCACAAAGAAGCTGGTCTTCTTCAGATCAACCATCAAGAAGGCGAATACTTTTATCATCTTCATCTACAACCACCCAAGACCTTGTTGATGATGTGTCGCATTAGTGACCAGCTTCGCCACAACCTTTTGACTCTGCAGAGTCTTATGAGAAGTCGAGGTTATGATTCATGTTCTTCAATTGAAAATGGATGAAATGCAAGCTCAAAATGCAAAAACGCGTGAGTTGATGGCACTCTATGAGCAAGATATTGACAATTTACGCTCCCATGTTTCACTTGCTGTGGATGGTTGACAGTGACTACAATCCCCTTTATGGGATTGTAACCTTTATGTGATTGTAGTAGGAATGCTTGAAGACATGAAGGGGAAGATTAAGGTTGCTTTGAGGAACAAGGACTATATGCTTCTGCTTGATGTTATTGAGGTCAAGTTCAAGGATCAATTATATTTCCCCTTGCCTATGGCCTCTAACGTCCTCAACCCGTAATAATTTTACAAGGATGATATAGCCAAGAGCTGTAAAGATATGAAGGACAAATTTTTAGGTACCGCAGAGTTGTTCTATCCCAAGTGGATCAATAATTTAAGACCTTTGCGGAGTTTGAGAAGTATAGAGTGGGAACAGTTCATTTGAAAGGGCTGGGGAGTGAAGGGTGGAAAAATGAAATTAAATCCAATTAAATTGATTTTATAAAATAAATCACTTATAAGTTATTTGTTTGAATAGTGAATTCAACTGATTAGTTTTGCTTCGTAGTTGGTGGTATTTGAATGGTGACAGCTGGTCTCTTGTGCAAAACTTGGCGATGAAACTTCTTAACTAGCAATTCTTCTGAAAGCCAGAGAAACTGAAGCACATTTGAGAAGGTAAACAAATATCCAAATTTAATAAAACAAATTTCTTCCTCTTTGAGTTTACTAATATATTCTTTTATTTGAAGATCCACACAAAAATGAAAATCATATTAGAGTTGAAGAGATTAGAGACTTCATGTAAGTGATGTTAACTCCAAGCCCAAGCAGAAAAAGAGAGAAGACAAGGACATGCTACTATCACACGATAGTAGTGGGTAGTAGGGCACGTGCATGGATCCTAGTAGGAGCCATCTCAATTTACAATGAAGAGGTTCTTCCGGTTTCAACCATTACTTGGAGGAAGGTGAAGGCTATATCAGGAGGGCATAAGGCTGCAGAGAACTGGAGAAGTGAGAGGATAGAAGCAGAACCTTCAACAATTGCTACAAAGAAGAGCTTATTGTCTCTGACGACGATGTGACAGACGAAGAGGAGGAGGACTACATGGAGTCATGGACATGGACTCCTCGGAGGAAAGCGATAATGTAGTTGAAAAGTTCCATGGTAATGATAAAAGTAAATGACCATGTGTCATAGGCTATTTGTGTTTGGTTTACTTTTATTGATATTATGGTTATTAGGCTTTTAAATTTAGGATATTATGAAGTACTTGTACTTTTAAGTTAGTTGTTAAGCATTTATGACTTATTTTGGTTAAGAAAGTGTCATGGCATATATGATAGTCGTGGTGTATTATTAAAGTTTTTTTATTGTATTTATTAAAATCATTATGAATACTAAATATTCAAACAAAAATAAAAATATGTAACATATGTTATGCATTCAGTTATTTTGCATTTAACATTATTGAGAACTGAGTGTGCATTCTGTGTTATTGTCATTTTTAACACTTCCATAAAGTATGAGTAGTACAAAAAGTCAATGAATACGGGAAAAACTAAGAAGCTATAAGGCTTCAACTTTTTCACTAAATTAATTAACATTCAGAGCCTAAGTACAAAAAAATTGTGCTAAAGGCCTTGTTTTGTTGAAGGGTAAATTTCCGAAAACCCCCCTGAACTTTGCGCTGATTAAAAACCCACTGAACTTTTAAAATTAGAGAAAACCCCGCAACCCTTTTTACGATAGCAATCTTACCATGACGGATTCTTGACTGTCAAGGCACTTAATAGCTTCAGACTGAAATGGATCGAGCTCAAAAGGAAACTCCTTCGCTGGCTTCGAGTTCTCGATCGAAGGCTTCGACTGAGACCGAGGTTGAACGTAGTTTTCAGGATATGAGACGTCGTGGAGACAAGCAACAGGCTCGTCGACGCGAATTGGCTCATCGTTCCCATTCTCTTTACCCTTTTGAGACTTTTGAGGCGGCGATTTGAGATCAGGTGTTGGGGATTCTAGGGTTTTTCTCTTTAAAGATGACATCTTTGCTAAGGATTTGGATAATGTGAGGTGATGATTGAGATCGAAGAAACCCTAGACAGAGGGTTTAGGGTTTTTATTTGAGCACTGGAAAGGGAGAAAAATTAAATGGGATCCTTAAATTCCCTATATTGCTTGTATAAAATCCGGCCCAAATTCTTTGATACGGCCCAATACAGCGCCTTGAACTCAAGTTTTTCCGAGCACTAGTTGAGATGCGCGTGCAATGCACGTGGTAAATTTTTTTATTTATTATAAAATTTTAAAATTAATTTAGGAAAAGATTTTTTATTAAATTATTGAATGTAAGCAATTTATCAAACATAAAGACATAAACTAAAAATTCTACATTTGAACAATAAATTTTCATTTAGTGCTTGATTGGGTGATAGTACATTTGTTGCACTATAATTATCTCGTCTTTCTTTCTGTTAGCAGCAGCCATAGTGCTTGCGTTCATCCAGTTTGCATCATTATCAACAAATGTAAGTCTTGTTAACCCGTTGTCTTGCTTATGAAGATTGTCACTGTTCTTTTTGTTGAATGACTTGTCTAGCGAAACAAGCCCTTTAAGCACCGATTGAATTGTCGAGTTGTCTAAACCATTCTGCAATTTATCATTAGGTAGCGAAGTTTGGTTGATTTCGAAAATTGAATCATTTTCATACAGATCGCATAAATGTATAAAATTAGACAATCATTAAAATATATATATTAGACTACAACTTATTCTCAAAATGAAAAAGAAAAGGAAGAAGAAACTAAACGGCGTAGCATCCAATGTTACTAACAAATTCAGAATGAAATACATAATTGTAAATAGTATTCCCCTTTGGCCTTAAATATTCATTGACCTGGAATGTTGCTACAGGACCACTGTTCATGCTTATATCTCATAGTTGAAATCAGTTACAACCTTTTTTTTAAAAAAAAATAAATAAACTAAAAAATGGAAACAGTTGATTATCTTTTCGGGATCTTTCACCCAAAGGCCCGAATGAATGTGGTTATCTAAGAAGTTCAATCTTTGTTCACTACACAAACCATGTAAAGGAGTAACTGTTGTATTCATATCCTTAGGCTAGCCTTTATATTCTACATTAGGCGTTTTATTATAAAGGAGTAAATGTTGAATGAAATTTGAAGTAAGCCTGCATACTACTTTCAGAGAGAACAGTTACACAACTTCAAAAACCACAAGAAAGTTCACTCAAATGTAAAACTGTAGCTTTACAATAAATCTTGAATGTAACTACATAACCACTCGTGAATTTGCTCTATATTAGATAACCCTTTGGCTAAGAACAATCAGAGGAATAGTGGATGCAATCCCGAAAAGACAATCTCGAGTAACCATTGGTCGCAAAGAGGCGAGGAGGGTACAAGAAAACACCTCTCATCCAAAACCTCCAACATGAAAGAAATAAACAACAGTAATCACCATAGTATAATGTTTTCAAATCCATCAATCGAAGCTTGATGTTCGACTACATCTCCCTTTAAGGTAACCCTCAAGAGATGTATTTGCTGTTATAAAATCACTGTTGACCAATAGTATGTCATCTTCTACATCGAGGAGGGCAAGATTGATATGAGACTGGATGTTGGAATTTTGATTTGTTGTTGTTTCATCCAATGCAATAGAGTCTTCTGTAGAATTATTGACTTGTGCCCTTGCCCACTTAAGGACATCGGCATCTCCTCGTAGTAGCTTCACAACCTGGAATTAGGCAATCAAGATATATAATGTTAGCCATCTATAATTTACTTCATCATAGTAGTAACAATAAAATGGGTGAATTATTTCAGTCTCACTTGTTGAACCCTTTGAAGCGTGCGCATTGCTAGATATGATAACAAGGATTACCTTGTAGGCATATTGATAAAAGAACATGCATTGAACCATGAAGTTGAATACACTAATTCTGGGTGTCATTAGGCAAAATTGCACAATGATTGTAACATGGATATCAAAAGCTCATTGCTGATTATCCTCAAAAAAGAAACAATTGAAAACTTGAAGATAAACGACTAAAAAACTAAAACCTTAAGATTCATGTAATCACGACTGAGAATGTGTCTTCCATCCTTTCCAATTTTAATATCTGAAATTGAAGACAATTTTCCATTTAACCTAACCATGTAAGAGTATATTTGCAAGTTCTAAGAAAGATAGTACTAAAATCTCATCATAATCAAAATAAGAGATCAATGAGTTATTTTCATGCATATATGTTAGTAAAGCACAGAAATGCATCTCCAAATTCCAATATCTTCCTCATATAAAACAGATTGCAATAAGAGATAAATGAGTTAGTTTCATGCATATATGTGATTTATGTTCAAAGACTTCCACAACATGGCAACTAATTTAGAAAATAAAAAGATAAGAGTCTTGGGTCCTTGTTAGCATGTAAGTTGATTCAACACGAATCACAATGTAGGAAGCGTAATGGATAATTGCCTTCAGAAAACAGTAAGAAAGACACTATTACGTAATTATGTTTATTGATGAAACAAAAGTTTTGCATTTTTTGAGATAAAAGCAAAGACAACTATCATCCTATGAGAAATTATCATTCCATTTCAATTAATAATCAGATTAGCCATCACATTGAGACAATTGCAAGGTTAACACTAATTATCTGTTCAAAATTCAAAGTCCAACAATACATATTTAATTTTTAATCAAACATAACATTGATTTTCATGGTACATTCTTGGCATAGCAATATTATTAAAAAGTTCTACAACTTCAACATCCACAAGTTTCCCATAAAAATGAATAGCAAATGGAAGCACTAATGCAGCTATGCTAAATATTTATGAATGAAAGAAAAAAGATAGTCTTTGCTGAAAAAAAAATCTTTGATCTCGATTTCATTTGGCACCAACTCATACAATAGGAGATATGACAATTTAATTCATAGAAAGAAGACGTTGGAAGGGAAGATAAAGAATATATTGGTATGAAGCTAAGATCTACAAGGACAAAATCGTAAAGCAAGAGAAGCTAAACTTAAAACACAAATGAAACATTTGAAACTTTGATCCAAAAAAGGACAAATTTAAATACATGTATTGAGTTATGTCAAGGAAAAACCCAAAACAGACCTGAGGTTCATCGAGCACCAAAAATGACAATGCTTTGTGTTTTTCCAATAAAATGGTACCATATTTATTTTCATTGCAAAGTTAAATTTAAAAATAAATTTTTTTTATATAAGCACATTTAAGACAAGGGCTAAAATAGCACACGGTAGCTTAGCATGGGAAACCAGTTCCACCAATACTGGAAATACATTGCATAAAGGATAATACTATATTATATACAATTTTAACATGCAAGAGGCTAAGAATCATATGCTTGACAATGAAAACCTATATAAGCTCAAGTTAAGCAACGGTCATTTGCTCAGGAAGACTTTTGATTTTGCTTCCTAAAACAATTTACAAGGTAATGGCCAGGAAACCAAACTACCTGCTCTTCTACAAGGGTGGGATCCAAAATTACAGATCCATTCTCAGCCAAAGCGCAACTGATTGCAACTGCACACAGTAACAATAAAGTTAAAAATTACGAAAGTATATGGAACTACAAATAATCACAAATATTAGTTAGCTGACCAGCAAGATGCTTCAAAGGAATGCCAGCATCTACAAGTGCAGCACAGGATGCATTTATAGCACATGGCAAGAGCTACAGTCTTGATTAAGAATCTGAAATCATTATAAAAATGTTTGCACGTCCACAAAAGGTTCAAATTGTAACATAAACTACTAAGTAAGAAACCAATTAAGTTTGCATTTGGCTTGTGTTGTGCATCAGATAAATGCAGTTTCCTCTTACAAAAACAGTGTCTTTCCATTCAATTGCACTGATTTCTATGTTAAGAGAATTTAGAAGGTTGCTACTGATTTACAAGCTCAAGCTGTGTGATCAATAAAGTAGTTTTCCCTATCATTTGCCTTCAGGCTCTTTAAGCAACAATCCCTTTCTTTTCTTATCCCACTTTTTCTCGATAGGAATTTAACACGGTAAGCACGAGTGAAGGATAAGATCAGCTTGTGACTCTAAAGACCCCCTCTAAAGACAAAACCGAGAATGTTCTCAATTTAGAGTCAAACAGCTCACATATGTGGGAGAAGGCAAAGGTGATGACAATAAAATATTAAATAATATGAGCACAAAATGAATATCAAGAAGGGCCTGTAACAAAAGTAGGACATGGTTCCAAGTCGAAAACATGTGTGCCATGAATAAGCTTAAAAGAAAAGACTGACAAATGATGAGAATCAATTAATGTTAGAAAAGTTAAAACTAAAGCTTTGTAATTGAACTCCTTAAAAAAGATGTTCCCGTTTAGATCAACCGAAATGAAGGCAAAAGTTGTATCACGATCTCCACCCATCACTTAGGAATTTTATAGCCAGATTTTAGTGTGAGGATTACTACTTTTAATTCTCCACGAATTTGAGAAACTTAAGTATTGGAAAAGCCATGGAAAGATTGGTGAGCTAAAAGCAAACACCCAGTTCTTTCATGCCATATACGCCAGGATAAGACAGCTTGTAATCTCTAGCATCATATGTCAATCTATAGCAAATTTTTGGTAATAAATCAATCCATAGCAAATTTTCTCATTACCCAAAATTCCATGCAGCACAAACTTAATGGCCAATGCGTAGATTGACATATAGGCCATCCTGCTGTACTAATCTGATGAACTTAACCAAGTCATACCTTTCCTCAAAATAATACTGCAAACGAAAAGAAAGTCATTGATAAATCATCAAAACTCACACCAAAAATAAAAAGCTATGGATTCTGGTGAACATCAAGCTGATTTTCTAAGCATATTTTCCACAATTGTCACCTACACAAATTTAGATTCAAAATTCTCAATTTATCAGTCATGAACTGTATGTTTGATTGCTTCTCATGATGATCACATGTGTATAGTTATGCAGGTGGTGATTGAGGAACAAGAGAGTTTGGACATGCATTGTTCTACCCGTTGGGAGTAAGAGATGAATATCTCTGCTCTTTTAACTTCTGCGAGCATAAACATAGGCATCTGTGCTCTGCTGTTGTCACTGCATTCTGTCTTGACAAAGCAGTCGGGCAATGTTAGTGTGTACTTTGGCAGAGACTTGCTGAACAACAAAATAGGTCTTTAGATTCATTCAGTTTGGAGAGATTTGTGCCCTCGCCTGGTTGAATAGTCAAGGCTTGGAAAACTTCGGATGAGGAAATACTGGCTTCTGGTGGTTTGGATGCTGTGGCCTTTGTCAGGATGCTTGTTTTCAGGTGATGCGATCATCAAACATGTATAACTAATACTTTTATCCTTAAAAATACGTGCAACTTATAATTTAAAGTTCACGGTTTGTGTTGTCTTAGTTGAAATGCTATCTTTTTACCTTCTTTGTAACATGATTTATGCAGCTTATCTAATTTTATAGAAGTTATGTTTTCATTTATTTCTATTTCTGGTGTTGGATAGACAATGTCCTTTTCTTTCCATGAACTTGTTATCATGAACAATAGGCGCAAAAGGTGGAGACGGCAACAATGACAATACCAGTGCGACACTAAAGTAACAGGTTTTCAAAACATACAGAATTGCACGTTTAAACTTATTTTAGAATTGTAAAACAGGTTTTCACAACATACATAATTACTCAAGTAACAGGTTTTCTCAAGTAATGGTTACAGAACATATTCATATCTTCAATCTATTGGTTACACAATTGATATTAGATTGATCAAAACAGAATTGATATAGCAATTAATTCATAATTTCCAGTCATCCAAGGGAACTCCTTTGCACGTATAAACTAAATAAATAGAATCTGTAGTTGCAAAAATAAAAGAGATCACAGGCGACTAAACTAAACTTACTTTATAGTCGCGATTTAGCAGCTATTTGTATTTTTAAACGCTTGTCGATTGAATCTGTAGAAAATCGAAAAATAGGGCAAAATTATTAGAATAAAATGAGATAACTGAAAAACTAAAAGGGGATAGTGTGAATTGAGCATAACTAAAGCTTAGATCTAGGGTTCAGTACACCTACACAAGTTCTCAATCAAGCTAGCGTACTGCTCTCCCGAATCCCCAATTAAATCAGTTAATTTCCTAATTCGAACAAAAAAAACCCTGTAAATTCAATTTAAAGGTTGAGAAAGAAGAACTTGCCTGACCTCAGTGGACGGCGAGGGCTTGTTCGCCGCCGAGCAGCGAACAGATCGAGAAGAAATGTAGTCGCCTTTCTTCGATTTTGGGGAGGAAGATGGTATTTTGTGATTACGGATCGAATTAGGGTTAGGAAATGAGGAGAGAATGAAGTAGATTTGAGGAGGAAATAAGGCAGCCATGGCTGTTGAGTGATTGGAATTTCGTGGGGCGCCGCGAAGAGTAACCGATGAACTCTTCGGCTTCAGCGAAGAGGAAGGCGCTTAGGTAACGATGATCTCTTCGGCTTCTGTGTAGAGGAAAGCGTTACCGAAGTGTAGATTAAGGCTGATTACGCTTAGGAGGTCAAAATTTGGTATATCTAAAATAGTTTAGGGTTAATTTGGGTAGGAGAAAGTTTTTTAGGAACTGGCTCTTTTAAAGGGTAGATAGATTAAAAAATAATATGTATATAGAAGATTATAATTGCAATTTACCTAAACAAAATGGTCATCCCTCGATATATTTTCTCATTGAAATGTAAACATAATACAAATAAGGGAAAAGCGAATCTAAGGTGACACCCTAGACTCCACCTAAGGACGCGGCCTAAAATCACATCATTCCAAAATATTTTTTTATGATCCGCTTCGTTAAACTTGATTTACACGTTCTTAAACCTAAACACACCAATTTTGGGGTGAACCCGTCGTGTTTTGACCCTTCATCCACTCGCCGTAATTTTAACGGTTTCGAATGAATAGAACTTTTTGGACGACTCAACGAATGGTCAAAACACGATGGGTTCACCCCAAAATTGGTGTGTTTGAGTTTAAGAACGTGTAGATCAAGTTCAACGGAGCGGATCGTAAAAAAAATTAGGGAATGATGTGATTTTAAGCCGCGTCCTTAGGTGGGAGCCTAGGGTGTCACCTTAGATTCACTTTTCCCTACAAGTAAATGTTAATATAGCTATTTTCCAGATAAGCCAACAAAGTATTGAGTTGGATTTTGATGAACATGAATGCTTAGGATGTATTTGGCAACTTTACAGTCTTAATAGGTACAATTTTGTCCCAAAACATTGGTTTTAGTTTGACAAATATTGGGCTTAAGTTGAACTAGTTTTATTAGTTCAAAATATTGCTTTTAAACTAGCTCTGTTGTAGATCAATCCTTATACGGCCCAACCCTAACCTAATTAAGAAATAACCAGTCTAAGCTCAGTCTAACTTTGAAATTATCGAACACATCCTGAAAATACACATGTATAATACACTCTCAAAAATTCAAAATGAATACTACTAATTAAAAGAGTCCTAGCTACCTACCTGGTTTATCTTAACCAAATTTGCGCAATACATGAGGGTCATGTAAAGCCTATGGCTAAAAGAACAATTCACTCTGTGCTCCCCACTTGCTTGGCGTTTGGTTCACCCATTTTGTAGAAATTTTTTAGGAAAAAATCGGACAATAACAATTTTGTAATTAAAAATTTTCTGTAATTTTCTATAAACTATGTTTGGTTCAAAAAAAAGTTTGTAGAAATATTTTCTATATAGTATGGAAAAGTACCACATTTTATAGAAATCAACTTCCTCTCAAAAGGAGAGAAAAATTATGAAAAATATGACGCATTGATTTAAATAATAGTTTTTGTACAAACTTATCCATTTTAACTTCTCAACTCATTTTCTATAGAGTTAATTTTTTCTCTTTTCGTATTTTGAACCAAACAAAGAAAGAGTAAAAATAAGAAAACACCACTTTTTAAATTTCTATAAACTTTTCCTATACTTTTTTATAGAAATACATGGAAATTAATTTTTGAGTTCCTTTTTTTTATAGAAATTGAACCAGGCAACCCCTTATTAGTAGAGGCCCAACTAATATATTAAAAGTTTTTCCCCAAACACAAACTTTCACCTCCATTTATAATGGTAAGATAAGAAATATAAAATTCATATATATTTTTTAGATATTATAAGGACAAAAATGTCTATTAGAACTCAAAAGTTCCATGGATGAACCCGAAATTATGGACATATACTTTTTATCGTGTACTTAGCGATGGAGTAATATAAATCATAACAATATCATACACTAGTCATATGCTAACGATGCGACATAATTTTAATGAAAAGTTCAAACGAATAGGGATGAGGCACCGAAATGAAATGTTATTGGAACTTCAGAGTGTCAAATTATCAAGGAATACTTTGGGGATTCAAAGTACAATAGAATCGACACCTTGGGGAAAACCAACCTTTTAGAGATATGAGGGATTAAAGTGAAAAAATAGTTCAGAATGCCAATGTGGAAATTAGTTTTCAAGTAACCAAATGAGTTTTCTTCTACATTAGTCCTTAAAAACTTTTCCATTTTGAAATAAGTCCTTCAAATCATTGAAATTGTTATGACATCCCCAATCTTTAAGTAATTTTGAAACCAGCCACTCAAAGCATTAAAATTGCTATTAGGTTCCTCGTCTGCTAGGTTGTTTTGAAATTAATCCTTCAAATCTAGATGAATAAATTGTTGGATAGCAATCGATGGAGCTGTCACCTGTAAGGCTTGCAACGCTTCTACAAATATGTAAATGAATAATTTATAAATTACACAAATATTAAATAAAAGAAAGTTAATGAAATTTTTTAGTGTATAACTAGTGTTGTGCCTGGATGATGTTGGTATCCGCCTACATAGAAGAAGAGAAAAGAATGACAAATTTCTTTGAGGGTGTTCCGGTAACAGGTAGAGGGTTTGATTTTAATTATATGTTGTGTTTTCTCAAGAAGAACGCTCCTCCTCTTATAGGGGCCAAACACATCATCTCCACCCCCATCATAACCTCCCCTGAGAGATTTTCGCTTAACAAACCTATTTCCCACGTTTCCACGTTTTTCATAACTTTTCCACGTTTCTCTCAACTGAGAAACGTTGATTTGGTCACACAAGACCGAGTCAAGGTAACATCTCCCACTTGAACAAATTAACCAAGTGACATGCCTCCCACTATCCGTGAGATCAGATATTTCTTCTTACTATTACTCCCACTATTCATAGAGAGTAACTCTTATTTCATTATGCATGAAAATTTACTTGGACTTATTTATTCCTAAATCCCATCAAAGTTACACATTTGATAAAAGATTTCGCTAGTATTCCTTTTGTTAAAGGATCAATAATCATGTCTGTAGTAAGGATATAAGTCACTTTAACTTATCCATTTTCTACGATATCTCGAATATAGTGATATTGGATCTCAATATGTTTTTCTTTAGAGCTATTCGCACCGTTATTGATCAAGCTAATCGTTGCTTGATTATCACAATAAATTTTAACAAGTCCTTCTAACAAATTGAGATCTAGATTAATAAAAAACCATCTTATCCAGACAGCATGTGTAGTTGTCATACTGCAAGCTATATATTCAGCTTCTTGTGTATATCTAGCAACATCATTGTTTCTTGCTACTCCAAGAAACAGCTCCTCCTCCAAAGATGAATAAGTGTCCTGAAATGGACTTTTCATGCATCATATTTATCACCTCCAAAATCAGCATCGGAATAACCGAGGATATGAAGCGAATCAGCTTGATAAACTAATTTATGAGTCAATGTACCACTGATATACTTCATAATCCTTTTAATGGCTTCCCAATGTGTTGATCCTGGATTACTTTGATATAGACTAACTAGACTTACAGCATAAGCTATATTATGTCTGATGCACAACATTACATACATCAAGCTTCCAATTGCTTGAGCATAAGGAACATCTAATGGCTTTTGCTCCTCTAGCTTTGCTCTTTACATAATCTCTTTCCTATGACCAACGAAGTTGGCGCCAGATTAGAATTCTCCATTCCAAACCTTTTAAGAACTGATCTTAAATATTTTTCTTGGTTTAAACTTAACATTCTAGACTTTCTATCTCGAATCATTTGAATTTCAAGAATATATGATGCATCTCTCATGTCTTTCATCTCAAACTTTTCATTGAGATCTGCCTTGATTTTATTCAATATTTCTCTGTCATTTCCAGCGAGCAATATATCATCCACATATAAGGATAATATAGTAAATTTTCTCCCACTTTTTAAGATATATACATAATTATCTAATTTATTTTGAATAAAACTAAGTCTAGTGACTGCATCATGAAATTTGAGATACCATTGTCTAGAGGACTGTTTTAAACCATATAAAGATTTTATTAATTTGTAAACTTTATGTTCATGTCCTTTCACCTGGAAACCTTCAGGTTGTTGCATATATATCGTTTCATTCAACTCTCCGTTAAGGAATGCTGTTTTAATATCCATTTGGAATAACTTCAAATAAAGATATGTAATAATAGCCAAAATAATTCTAATGGATGCAAATTTAGCTACAAGAGAATATGTCTCATGAAAATATATTCCTGCCTTCTGGTTATAACTCTTAACAACTAACCGAGCTTTGAATTTATCAATAGATCCATCAACACGATATTTCTTTTTAAGCACTCATTTGCATCCTATGACTTTTCTCTTTTTCGATAGATCACATAACTCTCATACCTTATTCTTTTCTATAGAATCAAGAATCAAGTGTTAAACCCTAATGCCACTAGAAAAGAACCCTAGAGGGGGGGGTGAATAGGGTTTATGCTAATCTAATCCGATTTAATACTAATTAAAACTAATTAATAAGTTATCCTAGCAAATAAGATATGCAACAATATTATGCAAGGATAAACAATATAAACAAGGGTAAATAAAATAGTGGACAATATAAACAAAGAGGCAATGGCTAAATAAGATGAACAAAAGAGTGCGTCAATACAAACTCAAACAAGCAATATGATCATGGAGTTCGGACCTTCTATCCTACATCTCCGTTCCCCACTCCTGAATCCACTATCACACCGGGTTTTTAATATTCACCCGAAAACGTTTACACCTCACACTCAGTTTTTTAGCTCACCCAAAACTTTACAATCAACACTCTTAAAATCACGCTCTACACCCTCTAAGTGTTGGTCTCTAGCGCGTGCCTCCCTCAAGTGCTCGGATTTATAACCTCTCCCTAGGCTTTACTACTTTTTTATCTCTCACCACACACTTCTCTTGGTGTACAAATATATTACAAAATGTATCCTCACAATGAAAGCTCAATACAACAAATGTTTATTCTCTACTATGGATGAGAACACAATAAAAGCTCACACTCTAAATCATAAACCCACAATCCCAAATTATACTATGTGTGCAAATATAATAAGCTCAATGGTTGTGTGTGTAAGCAAAGAGTAACACAAATCTAAACTCAATATAAATCTAGCTTTAATAAAAATGATTAACAAACAAATAAATATAAAGCTAGAAAGAGTTTAGGAAAACTTCTATATAGATCAAGAGTGAGAGAGAGAATGGAATGAAGCTCAAACACCAAAGATTATCTCCTCTTGCTCTTGTGAAAATCTCTTCACAAACAAACTTGAAACAAACTTAAACGAATTTTAAACACCCTTAAAGCTTGTTTTTAAACACTCTTGGTAGTTGGAAATGTTAAATACAATGGGGTATATATAGGGTGGAAGAAACCATCCCAAGAAAACCCTAAAAACCCATAAAAACATTAAAATAAACAAAATCCGGAAATAATCGTTATTGTGCAACGGTCAAATTTATAAGTCGACTTAGTATAAGTCGACTTGATACAAAGTATAAGTCGACAAAGTATAAGTCGACTTACAAGATGAAAATAACAAGCTAGAAAATGGATATAAGTCGACTTATAAAAGACTATAAGTCGACTTGTCATAAGTCGACTTGCCATGACTGATAAGTCGACTTGGCAGAGAAAAATTTGATCATTCCAAAAGAGGACATAAGTCGACTTGTCAGGTGTTATAAGTCGATTTAAAAACATGCATAGGCATTGTTCATGCTGAAAATCTGATTTTTAAAGTGCCTTTAAAAATAGTAAATAAATTCTAAAAATTATAAAACTTTGGGGAATGCTTGTAAACATGATAATGAACATGTTATAAAAAGAATTTTTCAAATTTCACTTTTCATTTGTAAAATCTCATCATTTTACAAAAATACTCAATTACATGTTTGTATAAACACTTGATTTTTTTATTTCTGACTTAAACAAAAGTTTTGACACCTTATAACAATGATTTTATAGACTTAACAAAAGATGTATATAATGATTGTTAAGTTCATAAACCATTAACACAATATTTTCATAAAAACACATATATTTTGATAAAATCAATAAATACGTATGTGTGTGTGTGTATAATTGAGCTTGAAGTATTAACACATTAACACATAAGTATAAACACCTAAACTAATATACTAAGCAATGATCTTCATGACGCTCGATCTTGGTAACATGAATGAAGCTTGAACTTGAATCTTTGACTTGAATTACATTGCTTCACTCCTATATTCCGCTAACCTCCATTGGATATGATCCTTATGGTGCAATTCTATCCAACCTCCAACTTATTGTTTGTCTAGAATAAATAAGAAAACACAAACGCTAGACAAACAATATTAGTTATAAATTATTTATAAAAATATTATCAAAATAAAAAGGCCAACATCAAGTTCTTCTCTCATAGATTCTAGCCATAAAGCTGATTCATGTGACTTCATCATATCAGAGAAGATTAAGGGATCTTGTTCCTCTATATTTGTATCTACCGAGAAACATGATGGCTCACATGAATACAAATAGTAATAATCCATCCATGAATGTTGTATTTTGTCTTTTTGTTGCCTACAATTGGTTGATGAGGTACATTATTTTCTATAGGTATTTCATCATTTTCAAGGTTAGGTTTATTCACAATATCAGGGTCATTAGTGGGAACAACATCGTAATAATCATCATCTATTACAGTTAAAGATTTTGTTTCCTCTCGAACTTGTTCCTCTTCCTCTAGATTATTTAAAAATGTAGTATCTCTACTTTCAATAACCCATTTTTCGTTATTGTAGAACTTATAGTCTTTTAACTTTTCTGAATACCCTATGAATCTACACTTTATTGTTTTAAAATCCAACTTATCTCTAAGTTGATATGGAATGAGAACATGAGCTATAGATCCCCACTTCCTGAGATGACTCGGATTAGCTTTCCTTCCATTCCATAATTCATAAGGTGTAGATACAACTGATTTGGTAGGAATTCTATTTAGAATATAGTTTGCAGTTAACAATGCTTCTCCTCAAAAGTTTTTAGAGAGATCAGAATGAGACAACATACATCTAACTACATTCAGCAATGTTTTGTTCTTTCTTTTAGCAACACCATTCTGTTGTGGCGTATACAGTATTGTTGTATGTATTTTAGTTCCATGTTAAATATAATAACTCTCAAATTCTTTAGAGTTATATTCCCCACCTCTATCAGTTCTCAAAATTTTAATTTTTATTCCAAGTTGGTTTTTAACTTCTGTCTTATATCTCTTAAAGCAGTCAAGAGCTTCTAATTTTC
>BQKN01067471.1:0-21126 GCA_022839385.1 Asparagus kiusianus | reverse complement strand
CTTTGGGATCTCACATGTCACTACCATACCTCACTGCTCCAAACTTCTGCTCCAGCTAAGACGAAGAAGAAGATTAGCTTGAAGCAGTTCGCCGTTTATTTGTTTCAAAACCTGGAGGGTGATTTCGTTGGACCTATCCGTGAGTTGGATGTCTTGGACTTCACCGCTATTAACGAGCTGATGGAGAAGAATGAAACTCATTCTTATACTATTGCCAGCACCGAGGGAGCTTTTCCCGCCGGGACCACGTTCCGTTCTTTCCTCCGTCGTGCGCAGAAGTCTATTGAGCCTCGGTCTCTGTTGGCCGGCTACCTCGCACTCTGGTTGAAGAAGTGCGTTGTTCCATACCAGTCTTCGGATGACTTACCAGTCGAGGTGCTCTTCCCGGCGGTCCAGTTAGCCTATGGGCGGGAGCTGTCCTTGCTTCCAGCGATGGTGGCCAGCATTCATTGCGGGCTCAGGGGCGTAGTTCGTGTTCTTACCCATGTAGGTTCTAAGCCCTCGACCGAGCTTACCTGCCCGAAGGTTGAGCTGCCTTATGCTTATCTGATGGCGTGGTTCGTTCTACACCGGCCTGACTTGATGTCAGCTCCCCGCATCGTCGATACCCCTGTTCCTTTCCTACAACTGTTGGAGAGGAGTAGGTGGCTTGGGAAGAAATTTGAAGATGTGCAACAAGAACTTCAAGTTCGTCGGAACTGGGAGCTCTTCAAGTGCTTTCCTCACTTTTCTGGACGTTATGGCGAAGAGTTGACTGATATGGAGAAACCCCGAACTAACCGGACTGTTCTCGACGTCGGTTGCTTCCGATGGCTGGTAAACATCCGCATCGGGTATCTTGTTCTTCGGGTGAAGAACCATTGCCATATCGAGCCTTACCTTCCCTGCCGTTTCGCACGTCAGTTCGGCTACGACTAACTATATGTTGGGAATCCGAGCCGTGGTTTACAGGTTAAGGGAGGGCTTGTCGACGGTATACGAGCGTGGTTATAGACCATGGTTGGTTGCACCGGGGCTCAGTTTGCTCTTCCTTCGTATAAGCGCAAACCGATGATCACCTTCCTTAGCTGCAAGTGGTTCCTTTCTGCCTATGAATCCATAGGTGTGAAGAGCCTTTCGGAGTTAGAGTCTGAGCATTTGGTTCAGGCTGCTATGACGGCTGCTCGGAAGCAGGGGAAGAGGCCTGCTCAATCTCCTCCTTCAAGCATAGTTGATGGAGAGCACCTTCCTGCGGATGGCGATGAAGCTTGTGAGGAGGAAATGGGCATAGACACCGACCAAGTAGAACTTGATGCAGGTTTGTCATGCTTCTTGATTCCCTTCTCCTCAACTTTGGTACGTGAAATAATCCTTGTTGTTTCAGGTGGATCGGCCGATGACCATGAACCTCTCGCTTTACGTCGTGCGAAATCCAAGTTTGGTGGACAAACTTCGCACAATCGTCCCGTCGGTTCCAAGAGGGGTGGTCCTTTGAAAAGGAAGAAGATTGCCTATAGACCTCCTGTTGATCAACGCTCTCATGGAGCAGATTCCGGAGGCTTTGCCGACAGGGAGGAAGGTAACCCTCCGTCATTTTTATTGTTTTAGCATGATCTTCCTTCTGGAATTCGTAACCATGCCTTATGTTCCAGAGTTCCTTGAAGAGGGTGAACTCCCATTGCCTCCTGTATCCCCTAGTCCAGAAAACATGGATTGCTTCGTGCAGCAGATGTGCGACGCCCTTCATGACGGTTCTCTGGGCATCGATTTGAACATTGATCTTGGGCCAGAGTATAGTGTCGAGCCCACCGCTTCTTACTCAGGTATACCTGTATCTGATAATATCTCTTTTGATCATGGGGAAAGAGAACTCGACTGAGGGTGAATCCTTTCATGATGTAGGTTTTGAAGACCAGGGGAATGCCTCTGCGCCGAGTTTCTGCGGTCCTGACGCTGGGCTGCTAGTCGATATGCTGGCTGAACAGGCCGCCAAAGGAACTGCGGGACCGCCCTTTACGAGCGATACACTCACAGGTACATCATCAGCCACTAGGACTGATTCTCCTTTGACTACCGACCCTCCCCGTGTTCTAGAAGATGGTGGACTTGCGGGTATGCCGATGATCTTATCACCCTTATTCTCTTTATTTGCCTAAATTTCCATTTTGACTAATGAAGAGATATAACTATAGGACCAGGCGTTGCGCCTGATACTGCTGCAGTTTCTGGGGCTGATAGTTTGCTTGGGAGCCATGTCTCCTTGCCACAGCCGAGAGATACGACTGATTTGCCTGCAGGGGTCGATAGACCCTTCATGGCTAATCCTCTTGTTATCTCAGAGTCTACCGTGCCTCCACCCGAGGGAACTTCCGCCAGTACAGGTATACTTCGAATTTCCCTTCGGGTTTCCTTGTCATATTTGATAATCTCTTAATTTTCCCCACTGCTGCTTGCAGGAGCTCGATCATCCTTGCACGAGTGTGTTCGTGTCCTTTTGGCCGACAATGATCCTGATAGGGAGATCTTTCGCGCGGACCTCAGCTTCTTCATCGCCTTTTATAATGGCATGATTGAGAAACTCCTTCTCCGAGGATACTGCTTTGACCAGTTCAGGCGCTCCTTTTCTCGCCACATGCTGATGATGAGGGAAGAAGGATACCCAGAGTTGGCTGATTCCTTCACTGCTGATTTTACTGCTCTGGAGTCAGAGGTTCGAGAGTTGAGGGATTTGAAGGCTGGTGGAGCTTCTTCTTTCATGTCCTCTCAGATAGAGGATAGAATGACTCAGTGGCGTGACTTGAGATCTTCCATCGGCAGCGAGCTTCGGGCCCGTGAGCAATCTGTTACACAGCTGATGGCCAACCTGGCGAAGAAGGACACCAGCAAAGGCGAGTTACTCAGCTCCCTAGATTCTACTCGTGCAGAGATAGCTAGGCTGAAGGAGGCCTTGGGACGTGCTGAAGAGTCTGCTGCTATAATCACCGAGGACCTGGTTGGATTGGAGCGTTCTCGTGAATGGACACTCGACAAGCTGGGATCAACGCAGGAGGGATTGATGAAGCTGCGAACTGAAGCCGCGGAGGTCTTGAGCAGTTCCGAGGATTCTGTTCGAGCTCGCTTGCAGGCGGAATTCGAGCAGAGCTATATGGACAGGCTCTCCGGTTTAGAGTCTCATATTCTTAGTCGTCAGCTGCCTTCGGGTTGACGGACTTGTTGTTGTATGCTTTTGTCTTGATCTTTTATTAGAGACTCCTTATTCGCTTCTTTTTACATGATGTTTTGGCACACCCCCAGCCCTTAATGCTGTAACTTTGAGCTTATAAACTCCATCATTTTTATAGGGAAAAGGGTACCTTGCACCGCGTATTAGGCGATGACTTATTCCTCCTTAGGCTTCGGGATAAAATTCCCCGTGCGTGTGAAGCCCGGATTATGGTGTTATTAATAACAACCTGCCACAATGTGGAATATGTGGGCTTTTGTCCCTTTTTTACGGTTAAGGACTAACCGGCAATGCGTGTTAGGCACTGACTTTGGGATTTTTGGCAAACCCCCAGCCTTCAACGGGTTTGACTTGCCTTTACCGATTGCCGTTTGAATCGGGCTAGCATGCGAATTATCTAGATCCGTTCCGCATGTAACGTTGTGCTAAGAAAACTGCTTTTCTTAGACTTAATGCTATGAAATTGAATACATAGGCTTCATCTTTCTCACGGGAAAGACTACCCGGCAACGCTGGTTAAGCGTTGACTTCATCCCTGTCTTTTCTGAAAGCAAAGACAGAGGAAAAGGTGCTATGATTTTGAATACATAGACTTCGTCTTTCTCACGGGAAAGACTACCCAGCAACACTGGTTAGGTGTTGACTTCATCCCTGTCTTTTCTGAAAGCAAAGATAGGGGAAAAGATCGCTATGATTTTGAATTCATAGACTTCGTCTTTCTCACGGGAAAGACTACCCGGCAACGCTGGTTAGGCGTTGACTTCATCCCTGTCTTTTCTGAAAGCAAAGATGGGGCAAAGATGGGAGACTAAAAGTGGGATCTCCACTCCCAGAATCCGACAGGTGAAACTAGGAGTGGGATCTCCACTCCGAGAATCGAAAAGATTCGGATAACCCTAACTGTCGTAAGGTTTGGTTACTCGAATTGAAAGGTTCAAACGACCCTAACTGTCGTAAGGTTTGGTCATTTGACTCTGAAGAGGAAGAATTTTATATTCTATCTTCAGCAGGAAAGGAAACTCGGGGTGGGATCTCCACCCCCAGAATCCGACAGGTGAAACTAGGAGTGGGATCTCCACTCCGAGAATCGAGAAGATTCGGATAACCCTAACTGTCGTAAGGTTTGGTTACTCGAATCGAAAGGTACAAACGACCCTAACTGTCGTAAGGTTTGGTCATTTGACTCTGAAGAGGAAGAATTTTATATTCTATCTTCAGCAGGAAAGGAAACTCGAGGTGGGATATCCATCCCCAGGATCCTGAAGATGAAACTAGGAGTGGGATCTCCACTCCAAGAATCGAAAAAGATTCGGATAATCCTAACTGTCGTAAGGTTTGATTATCGAATCGAAAGGTTCAAACGACCCTAACTGTCGTAAGGTTTGGTCATTCGATTTGAAATTGGGCCTCTCGTTCATTGAAGGAATCGAGAAGGGATTTTGGTTGTGGTCCTAACTGTAGTAAGGTTTGACCAAGTGGGGAGTGTGAGAATGATCATAACCGAAAGAAGGTTTGATCGCTCGATTTGTGGACCTCTCGTTCATTGATGGAATCGAGAGGGGAATTTGGCTTTGGCCCTAACTGTAGTAAGGTTTGACCAAGCTGGAATTGTGTGGTGGAGACTATGAGTAGTCAGGAACCACTGAAAGTTTTGTGAGGAAAGATTAATCCATCGAATGATTAGATCTCATCTCGGCAAAAGAGTGCTTGTGAGAGTTAGATTCTGACAAACAAGAACATTCGGGATTCGAACATTGATTTCTTGTTCATCAGCGACCGGGTTATCCCTAAGAATACCCCGATGTGGTATTCTTCCGGGAACTTCCCGGTACCTCAATACTTCTGGGGATACTAAGGATAGTATCTTTTCAGAAATTTGCCATTTATTGGCATCATGAGCCGGTCACCATCTTTGGTGACTAGGCGATAGGCGCCGTTCGAGTAGACTGTTTCTACTACGAACGGTCCTTCCCATTTGGGTTCAAATTTGCCTTTCTTCTTGGAGTTAAGGATCATGGGACGTTTCTCGGTTAAGACCAAGTCCCCTTCCTTAAAACTCCTTTGTCAAACTTTTTTGTCGAAGGCTCTAGAAATTCTGGCTTGGTAAAACTCAATATGCTGCTGAGCTTCCAGGCGCTTTTCGTCGAGCATCTCGAGTTCTTCGAGGCGCTTCTGATGCTGTTCTTCGGTCGTCATCTGGGTTGCAAGAGCAATCCAAAGAGATGGAATTTGAACTTCCAGAGGGAGAACGGCTTCACATCCATACACCAATGAGTATGGGGTGGCGCCAGTCGGTGTACGCACCGTGGTACGATAGGCCCATAGAGCTGCGCCGAGCTTATCATCCCAATCTCGCTTGTTATTTTTCACAAGCTTTGACAAGAGCTTTATGATAGTCTTGTTGAAGGCTTCAGCTAGACCGTTTGCTGTGGGATTATAAGCTGTTGACGAGATGTCCTGAATTTTGAACTTTTCGCAGAACCTTATGAAGGCGTTGCTGATAAATTGAGGACCGTTGTCGTGTATGATTCGTCTTGGAACACCATGCCGATAAATGATATGGTGCTTGATGAATGCAATGACGTTGCTCGTCTTGACTTCTCTGAGTGGAACTGCTTCAGCCCATTTGGAGAAGTAATCAGTGATCGCCAGGATGAACCGGTCACCTTTGACTGATGGGGGGTTTATAGGACCAACAATGTCCATTCCCCAAGTCTCGAATGGCCACGATGTAACCGAAGGATGTAGATGTTCCGGAGGTTGGTGCATGTAATTCGCGTGTACTTGACACGCGTGACACTTCCGGGCGTATACGATTGCCTCATGCATCATGGAGGGCCAAAAGTATCCCATTCTCCTGATGCGATCATAGAGCTTAGGACCGGGTTGGTGCGCGCCGCACTCTCCTTCATGTGCCTCTTTAAGCACTTCTTCAGCTTCTTTGGTTGATAGGCAACGTGCCAGCATGCCATCATACCCCCTGCGGTATAGCGTTCGATTCTCCGTATTATAGTAGAATCTCGGAGCTCTTCGTCTGATCGACTCTCTCTCCTTCACGTCTTCTGGCAAGATCCCATGTAGGACGTAGTCGATGATGGGGAAGCGCCAATCCCGGAGCTCGAATTCAGCCTGAGTTGTGTGCGCCTCCTGAACCTCTTCTTCCTTGTCGTCTTCATCGTGAAGCGGCACTAAGAGTTGGTGAGTTCCTACCGTAACGAACTGCTCTGTTCCGGGAGGCTGTGCCAAGGATACAGCTAAAGCTGCTAACGCATCTGCGTAGGTGTTCTGCAACCGCGGAACGTGCTCGATGAAGAATCCTTCAAACGACTCCGCTAGCTCCACCGCCATCTTGTGATACGGAATTAAATCCTGACTTCGGACTTCGTATTCCCCTTGGACTTGTTTGACTATCAGTTGAGAATCACCGAAAGCTTCGAGATACTCAACCCCCAGTTCTTTGGCGAAGTTGAGTCCTATAATCAGTGCGTTGTACTCTGCCACATTATTCGAGCATGGCTCGGTTAATGAGTAGGCTCGAGGCATCACATGTTTTCCTGGGGAAACTAAGACCACTCCAACTCCGGAGGAGACCTTAGAACATCCGGGAGTACCTGCGGCATTAGCTGCTCGTGAAGCGCCATCGAAGTACAAACGCCACACTTGTTGGTGCGAAGTTGCGTTGACTTCGTGGGTTTCATCAGGTAAGTCGTCATATATTTCAGCGGCATCCGTCGTTGGATTAGATGCTAGGAGATCGCAGATGGCCTGTCCTTTTACTGACTTCTGCTGTT
This sequence comes from Asparagus kiusianus, assembly GCA_022839385.1. NCBI lineage: Eukaryota > Viridiplantae > Streptophyta > Magnoliopsida > Asparagales > Asparagaceae > Asparagus > Asparagus kiusianus. The sequence continues at coordinate 14,133 of BQKN01067471.1, read as the reverse complement.
TGAAGTGCAGATCGTATTGGGACAAGAGTAAAGCCCACTTCGCTAATCGCCAGCTCATGGAAGCCGGTTGAGTCATGAACACTCGGACCGGGTTAACTTTGGAGATGACGTAGATGGTTTGTCCAACCAAGTAATGCCGCATCTTCTGGATGGCGAACACTAAGGCGAGGCATTCTCTCTCAATCATGGGATATCGAGATTCTGCGCCTACCATGGTTCGGCTTAAGTAGTATACTGCTTGCTCGTGACCGTTATCGTCATCTTGTGCAAGCAATGCACTTAATGAGTGGCTCGTCGCCTTGACATAGATCAAGAACGGTTTGCCTGATTTCGGTGCAACGAGGACGGGAGGTTTCGAGAGATACTCTTTAATACTCTCGAATGCCTTCTGACAAGCATCGTCCCATACGAATGACACGCCCTTCTTTGTGAGCCTAGAGAACGGTTGGCATTTCCCCGAAAGGTTTGAGATAAACCGACGGATATAAGCCAATCGCCCTTGCAGTCCTCTGAGCTCTTTGAGGTTCCTCGGAGGTTGCAATTCATTGATCGCCTTTACTTTATCCGGATCAATGTGAATACCTTTGGTGGTGACGACGAATCCCAAGAATTTACCGCTGGACATTCCGAGGAAAGACTTAGTGGGATTCATCTTTAATTGATGGGCCCGCATCAAGTCGAACATGGTCTTCAAGTCTTTGATGTGATCTTTCTTATCACGACTTTTCACGACCAGATCGTCTACGTAGCATTCGACGGTCTTTCGGAGATGTTCCTGAAAGATTTTCGACATAGCTCGCTGATATGTAGCACCTGCATTCTTCAAGCCGAAGGGCATGACTGTGTAGCAGAATACGCCAAGAGGTGTTCTGAATGCGGTGTGCTTCTCATCATCTGGATGCATCTTTATCTGGTTGTAACCAGAGAAACCATCCATGAAGGACATCCTCTCAAACCCACACGTGTTGTCAATGATAACATCCGTGATGGGGAGAGGAAAGTCATCTTTTGGGCATGCAGCATTGAGGTCCCTGAAGTCAATGCATATCCGGATCTTCCCGTTCTTCTTCAGGACCGGAACAATGTTGGCAAGCCATTCGGGATGTTGTTCCTCTCGGATAAATCCCGAATCGACGAGCTTTTTGACTTCGGCTTCGATCGCTTCCATCATTTGCGGACGAAACCGTCGTTGTTGTTGTTTGACTGGTTTGGCCTCCGGCTTAATGTTGAGACGATGCACCGCTATATTTGGATCGAGACCTGGCATGTCTTCATAATTCCAGGCGAATACGTCGATATACTCCCGGATAAGAGAAATCAACTCCTCCTTCTCCTCAGGTAGGAGGCTGTCGCTGATGAATATTGGCTTTGGATTCTCCTCGGTTTCCATATTCACCTGGACTACTTGGTCTTCGGTAGGAGGCTCTCTTTGCTCGAACCTATCGCCATATTGCATGTTCAAGTGATGAACCCACGGGTCTTCCCATGTCGGCATCTCATCATCTTCTTCTATTGTCGTTGGATCAACCGTGACCATATTCGACATTAGCTTCTTAAACACCTCACCAAGACTAGCGTCGGAATCCCAACCCGAAGAGTCGGAAGAATATCCCTTCCTAGTCTTGTTAGCGATTTGGTCGATGATTTGCCAGCCACACTCATCATCTGATGAGACATAGCCTAGACCTCTTTTGTGGCGATAATAATCATCGGGTTTTCCCTTCGGTACATAGGCCATCCGGGGTGGAACCCGTGGACCTCGACCAAAGAAAAGACCCTCTCCGATCTTGAAGTCATACCCGTGCCTTTCCATCATGTTGCGTGCTTTCGCATCGTATTTGGACAGATGACGGGCCGGTTTATCATCGTCGTCTTCCTCTTCCATGAAGTGGTCGGGTATCGGAGATGCTCTTCCTTTGCCGTAGACGACCTCCTTTCCACCCCCAATCCCTGCGGGGATGATGAGCGTTGTTCCGCAAGGGTCGTGTACCTGCTTTTTCGTCAAACAAAATGATTGAAGAGGCATATACAAATCAGGGTTAGCATAGAGTTCGTTAGTGATATCATCGAGACCCGTCGAGTACTCTAAATCATCGTTTATTGATAGTTCTTCGGCAAGTTGCCAATTACAACTATCTTCCGATGATTCATCATCGTCAAGATTGATTACAATGGGTACAATGTCGTTTAAAACAAAACCGCCATCATAATCAAACCCTGGTTCGGTATCAGCTTCATCTCCGCTGTCCGTTCCTTGGGCCGATGGTTCAGTATCGGATTCAGCGCCGTATAAAAGGGAATCGGTGAAATAATTCTCCAATCCCTTGAACGGTTGCTTATCCGCGACCACCGTCTTGATTTCATTATCTGTGCCCACATATTTGAGGCACTGATGCAGAGTTGACGGGACTATAAGGTTACCGTGGATCCAAGGTCGACCCAACAGTAAATTATAGGAAGTTTCCGCGTCAATCACATAGCATGTTACTTCCGACTTCAAATCCCCAATCTGGCATTTGATTCGGATCTTCCCCAAGGGTTTGGACCCGCTGGTGTTGAATCCGTAAATCGTCGTGCCAGTGGACGCTAATTTGCTAGTCGGGATTCCGAGATGATGCATCAGTCGGAATGGCATGATGCTAACAGCGGAACCCGGATCGACTTGGATCCGGTTGACAACGCTGGAGCCAATATGCCCGGTGAAATACAAGGGCCTATCATGATTTGAGTTCTTCGTCTGCATATCTTCTTTGGTGAAAGAGATGCAGGGAAAGTGATGCGCCGCCAGATTGCATTGTTGAGCTGACGACTCCGTTTCTTCGGAAGATGGTTTGATCCGAGTCAGGAAGGCTTCGGAATCACTCAAGGCTTCTTGTAGTGCTTTCCGAGTATCCTTCGACAACCGCAGCAACTCGTATAGAGTTATCCTGGCCGGGATGTTGGCCAATTGCGCCATGATGTCGAAATGAGGTGGAGAGCTTGTATTCCCCGGTTTGTCTCGTCCAATTGGATGATTGAATCGAGACGGCCTCGGGTTCTGAGCTTCTTGACGTACAGGCTCTTTTCCTTTATCCTTCTGCGGGATTCTCTCCGTAGCCACCGCAGGTGTTAGGGGAATTGCTGAAATTCCTAACTCTGCCAGCGTCTTGGAAGGTGGGGTTTTGGTACCCAATTGCTCGGTAGCATCCGGATATTTGAAGTGATATTCGTTCCCGCTCCGGGTTACAAAAGCTTCCTGCTCGTCTTCCGAAAGCGGGAAGGTTGGAATTCTGTCGTCATCCACCCCCGGTATAGCAGAGGCTCCATAACAAGATTTGCCCTTCCTCTTCGACTTCTTCTTGTTCTTTGTGGAAGAGGTCCCGGCCCATTGTTCATCTCCGATCAAGTCCGGATGAACCCACAAGATCTCGCCATTTGGGGCTGTGTGTGACACAAGCCCTTTCTGACGCTGTTGGTGCGGATCATCGTTCACCGTCTTCACCGCCGCTTTGATCACCGACTCGTGTTGGAACCAACTCGAGGGAACAGATCCAAAGCTAATGGACACGGTATTTGCGCCCACCTTCTTCTCTTTGGGCTGCTTCATGGTGATAACCCCAACATCAATTAGAGCCTGAATTTTATCTTTGAGAGCGTAGCACACCTTGGTAGGATGGTGCACCGCTCGGTGGAATGCGCAATATTTCGGATCGTTGACCCTCTTGGCATCTTCTTGATCCTGAATCGGCGGCAGCTTGATCTTGTTGTTTTCCACGAGGTATTTGAAAATACCCGGGATTTCATCCTCCTTGAATGAGTAGACCTTTGGGAACCTCGGCTCCCCAACCTTTTGCTTCTGGGGCTGTTGTTGCCACCTGGGTTGTTGAGGCGCCCTCTGTTGTTGCTGTTGCGGCTGCTGCGGCTGCTGCGGCTGTTGCGGTTGTGCTTGTACTTCAAAGACTTGATTTGCGACCACCGCATTCGCATGCGCCTTCCCTTTACCCTTGGGGGTAAAATTTGGTTGCGGGGCATTGTTGGGTATTTGTCCCCTCTCTGCCTTTTTCCTCTTGAGGAATCGTTCAGCTCGCTCTCCACGCATCTTCAAATCCTTCCAGGTTTTAGATGGCGCCATTCCCATGGCTTCAAGGATGTCGAGCGTCAAATTGTTGTGGCAAGTCTCAAGGATGAAATCCTCGCTGACCGGATCCCTGCAATTCATAGCTTTGTTCTGGAATCTTTTCACGAAGTTTTCAACCGTCTCGCCGTTCTTTTGCTTTTCATCGAACAGCGTGCCGATTGAAACTTCGGTATCATCATCAAAGAAGTTTGTTAGGAACATGTCCTCCATGTCATCCCAGCCGTTGATACTCCCAGGCTTGAGACGGCAGTACCAATCGAAGGCAGCTCCGCGAAGAGTGCCGACGAATGACCGCACCATGAGGGGCTCATTTCCGGAAATGATTCCTAAATGAGACTTGAAGTAGATTAAATGCTGGGTAGGGGAACCCTTCCCATCAAACGGCGTAAAGTTAATCAGATTAAACTTTGCCGGATATGGGATCGATTCCCACTCCCTTGGATAGGGGCAGGGTATACCAGACCTTTTTACCTCTTGAGCACTCATTAACGCATTGATTTTGCTCTCCAGGTCTTTCATCTTCCTGTCCTCACTTGTCTCGGTCTTCGAGTGGCTTTGAGGTGAGGTGACATGGTCCTCTTTTGCATTATCTTCTGCGGGACCACCCCTAGTGTTGGTATTGATGGGAGGAATGTTGACATTATCCGCTTCCCGCTCACGCTCCTCCGGATTGCGTTGACTCGGTTCTCCTTGGTGAACCGTCATTGCCGCGATCTGTTGGTCGTGCATCTCCCTCATCCGCTGCATGGCCATCTCCATTTCAAATTTGAAACTTTCCTTTTGCTTGGCCAGGGCTTCTTCAAGTATCTTCGACACTTGTTCGGTGCTGATCATGAGCGATTCATAAGGTTGGCCCGCACTTGAAGTTGTGTCGTCGGATGCGACGGCGGAGCAGGTATCAGAATCAGCATCTGATTCTTCTTCTTCTAGGGAAAGTCCCTTATGTACTCTTGGGTAATTCTTTCGTTTGATGGTTCCCGACCGTAACCACGTCATGCATCGGGATGCCTCAGCAAGCTGATCCAAGTTGAGACGTGGTGTTGATCCCCCTCTGCCGGTCATGTTGACTGACACTTTCGAGTATTCATCCTCTCGGCGGAGCGGTTTCTTCTTGTGGAAACGCTTCAGCTTGGAGAGTCTCTCGAACACCGAGATTCTTGTTGGGGTCTGAGCACAGCAACACTCGGACAGCACTGCCTTGATAATGTTGGCACACGGGCAGCGGGACTCCATATCCTGCATATATCTCTTTCGAGATTTTCCCACACCCCCGGCCCTGTAGTACAGCTCATCAGCTTGATAGCTGGAGCAACCTACAGAGTGTTGGTAGGTGTCCCTTGGTATAACACGCTCATCCTCAGACGAGTGTGTTTCCCTTTGGGAATACAAAACTTGGTTAGCTTTTTCAAGAGTGGCCCGTTCAATTTTACACTTTTGGGAGCGTAGAAATCGAACGGGCTCTTTTAGTTCGACTCGCAACTCAGTGCGGTCGCTGATAGGGGCTTTCCCTTTTTCATCTTTCTTGGGGGGATTGATTCGACCCCCGGTCTGGTTTTTAACTTGGGGACCTTTCAATGGTCCCAGCCGTTCTTTAACGGGTACTCTTCCTCGGTTCTCCGGTAAGGGACCGAGGCGACTCGTCAAAGGAACCTGGGATCTTGAATGATCCCCTTTTTTACCTGGCCCTGTTGAGGGTGCCGGTACAGGAGGAGTATGCTCTGATTTGGTTGAACTCTGGGCAATAATCTTGCCCTTCTTTGCTGGAAGTGTTGGTGTTGATTTAGGAACCCACACCGATCTACCTTTGGACGGTGTTTTGACCACCGTTTCTTGCTGCATCTCCTCTGCCTTCTTTAGGAGAAGCCGGGCGTGTGCAAGTAGAGCGCGGCGCTTCTTGATTCGCTCCTCGAGCGTGGAGCGGTTCCTTTTGACTCGGATCCACTCGTTTGCTTCTGTTTTGGAGGGGAGGTTGATTGCTTGCCGTTGCTCTTGTCGCTGCCTCGACTTCAGATCCTCTGCATAGCGCACTCCATCTTTCGACTCCTTAGCCCTGGCGAGCTGTTGAGCGAGGCGTTGGCGACGTCTTTGGATCGCCCTTTTTGATGGAGTTGGAGCAGCATCACCCATTGCCTTTGGTGCTGTTGGATCTACGTTCTTGACCACACTGATCGATGCAAGGCCGTTGTGTGGTGCAAGTGTAGCAGCAGCGACGGCGGGGTCTTGAATTGAGGAGTTGGAGATCCCGCAAGCCCTTTTTGGAGATGGGTTCTTCCTGCGCCGGTGCGGAGAGGCAGATCTGGAGGAGGAGGAGGAGAGGTACTCTTCATACTTCTGCTGGTCGAACTCGTACTCGACCTCTTCATTCACCCGGATCTTGAAGGCCGATTGCGTCACTCCGATCTCGGCAGCGTGATCGGTGGCTCCCACTGTGGTCGCCAGCTTGTTTCCGGTAAAAGTTGCTGTTTTCATTGATGTTCTCTTTTTTCGAGATCTGTTACAACTTTGAGCGTTACAACAGTATAAAATGAAAACAAAGGGGTTACAACTTAAACGAAAATAAACACGAGAGCCCGGTTTGGTACGGTCTCGCTTGCGTGGGTTGTTGGCCTGTGACGGGGATGTTGATATCCGTGGACCGCCGACTCTTCAAGATCCTATCCGGGAAAATCCGGCAGAGTTTCGTCTATCCGCGTAGGATATAGAAACAGAACCTCGTCGATCCGCGCAAGATCTAGAGGTTATAAGCGTATATCTCGGCTAAAACGAGATAATAGCTCTTCTTAGTGTCACCGCCAAGGAGCAACACTAAGGATCAGAGGGGGGGTGAATGAACTTTGATGAAGAACTCTGACTCCTCACTCCAGCAGGGCTTCGCCGCTTCGGACCAAAGGCAATTCTTGGCTAAGATAATTCAGCCTTGAATTGAGTGCAAAATCAAGAGCCCTTGTAAATGGAGGGCTAAGGGGGCTATTTATAGCCAAATGAGAGAGCCTAGGGGCCATGTGGACACCCCAAGGGGAGAGACACCCCCCTAGGGGTGTCTCGGCCAAGGCCGGGACACCCCCATAGGGGTGTCTCGGCCAAGGCCGGGACACCCCCCATGGGGTGTCTCGGCCAAGGCCGGGACACCCCCATAGGGGTGTCTCGAGCCTGCCGAGACCTGCTTGGGTGTCCCCGGTTCAGCCCGGGGTCGTGCCGTTGTTCCGCCGCTGTCCCGCTGTTGACTTTTCGTCCGAACTCGGATTTGAGTGATTTCGGATGCGTTGGAATCATGACGGCGCGCTCTGTAGGCCCCGATGGTTGGATTATCTGTGGGGTGATCGGGGCACAGCGGGCGTTGGTCCAATTGCGGTGATCGCGGGGTTTTCGGTCAACCCGTATCCTCGTGATTCTCACGTAATCCGTCGGTTTGCTTTAGTCGCTCACCGGCGTCATTTGAGCTCTTGCGAACTGGATAGCGATGCCCAATCGTCGATTGTTAACACCGAGCTATGAGTGGGGACCTATCGGCAATTTTCAATGCCTACATGGAGCGGTTGGAGCCCCCGCCTTGTCCTCCGCAACGAGCATCGAGAAGGCGCCCTCCGAAGCTAACGGGATCACCCCCAACACAACGCCTGGGGTAGGCATGGTGGCCTCAGTCATAGAGGTCGTGACCCTCGGAATTGGTTTAGGAATGTTCATGGCTTGGCCCTCCGCCATTTCGGTGGTCTCTGCTGCCTCTTCGTGATTAACTTTCTTGATAACCTGCCCTCCTGAGCTGCCAGCCTTAGTCTCCCACTATTGCTTAGAAGGAAACAAACGTCCAAGAGCAAAAGCAAGCGTCCCCATGTGCCCGGCTACCGCTCCCTGGACCTATTCTGAGCGCGCCCCATCTGGGACATCTCATCAAATACCCGTTGCTCACCGACGGGCTCCAACTAAGTGAAAGGGGGCGGGGCCAAGGTGTCAGATGTCCTAAATTCACCTAGATCGGCGTAAGGGTGTTTGGTGTTTTCTGCAGGGACATCTTCAAACCACTCCTCGACAGTCTGGCGACCTCTCTGCCTCGAAGGGTGGGGAGCTACCCTCGAGCGGTGCCCATGCTCTGCCAAACAAGAGCTTTGGAGCCAAAAGCCCTCAGGGTTCGTGCTGGCACCCTGGTACCACCGACAATAGATAGGTGTATGGTGAAGGATGCAATCCCTAACTAGCATCTCAAAGCATACATTGGTGCAGCCGGTGTAGGTCCAAAACCACCCCTACACACCATCCACTAACCCTCCTTCATGATGCAAATGAGGGTTAATGTTCCCAACATATAACTGGTCATACCCGAATTGGCGGGTGAACCTGCAGGGAATATATGACTCCAGATAACACACAGAGCTCATCTGTAGGACATGATACCCCAGCCGGATGTTGACTAGCCATCTGAAGGCACCACAGGAAAGGACAATGTGTTGGTCCACTATCGCTATGTCTCGAAGGGCCTCGCCATACTCTCCGCTAGTAAAATAAGGGAAGAATCGGTGAAAATTATAATGGCTAAAATAGGACAATGTTTTCCTCATATAAAGAATGTCCTTACATTTCCAAGAGCATTTCTCTAGGCGTTGGACGAACAGGACAAACCCTTCCCCCTGAAGAGCCGCTAGGGCACTCATCAAACACTCATAGTGGTAGACAAACCACGCCATTAGGTAGGTGTACGGCAGCCCGACTCGAGGCTTAGGAGTCTTGGCAACTTTGCCAACCCCCTCGTCAACATGCGACACCCGACAGAACTGGGTTGTTAATATGCGGAGCCCTCTCTGGATGCATGCCACCATCATTGGCACCAACGCATATGGTCGCTTGTAGGCCAAACGTACTACTAGGTAGACGACCTCCACTGGGATCACCTCGAAAGAATGGGTGGGGACCACGCATGCACCTCTTCAACCACAGTATGAGGTACCCCGCGAGCAAAGCCTTTGCTGATATTGGGGATCTGGCCTGATGATGGAACGACTCGAAGGTCGTCCCCACCTTGAACCCGCCCTCATCATACTTAAGAGTTTCTACAGCTCCGCCTTCGGCCATCCTTCTCTCCACTTCGGCCTAGTCACACTCGCCCAGCGGCAGAATAGGCCTCCCCTTGACGTTATTTTCCGAGAACAGGTAATCAGCCCAATTCTTGAGGCTGTTCATCGGAGCCCTCTTCTTTTTACCCTTATGATCCACCGCCCTAGGGTGTTTAGGCATATGTCGTAGTGGCTGAGCAATTCCCATAAGGTCTCCACCACCTAAGGGAAATTGGCCGAAAGATAGTCAATCTCATCCTGACCTAGCATATACTCCTCATAGGGGAATCCTCCCAATGGCAACCCTGATACGTCATATATCTTGTGGAGTGTTATGCCTAACTCACCATTAGGAGTGAAGAATGTGCCGCTATCCAAATAGTACAGTTCTAAGATACTGTGGAACTGAGGAACGTTAATCTTCAGACCGTGCTGGGTGGCCTTGATAGTCATATATAGCTCTGAACCCGTAAGATCGGAGTTCTCTGCCAAAATATACTCGGTGATTTTAGACCACTAAGTGTTGCTGCTAGGTGTAGAGTGAATCCACCCCGGAGCCCTGAAGTCCTTCGGGGGAAATTGCCTCCCCCCCTGGCTTGGAAGAAGCGATGACGGAAGATCTCCGCTACCCCAGTCATCTCCCCCACAGATAATTTATTCTGCAGCAAGCCCGGACGACGAGCAGTTACATGCTTGTAGGAGCTATCGACCTCATATCCAGTGGTAGAACCAGTAAAAACCCCTAAAGTCACCCCGTCTTGAGTAGGGGTTAAATCCCAATTCATCACCCAATGAACCGAGAGCGAGCATAGTTCGACAATTTAAAACCTTCTTGGCATGCTAGGGATATAGTAATGGACCCCCCTCCATACACGACTCAGAGCCATCTACTGCTCTACCCAAGCAGTAGAGCCGAGGGGTTAGTCGCAGCATCACCAAACAAGAACTGGGGCTTTTTTAGTTCCGTCCTAGCTGTATCCGTCAGTGCTGTGTTAGTAATCAACTCGCGCAACGTCAAATGATGCCCTTCGGACACCCTCTTTATCAATTCAGTTGGCTTGTTGGTAGTAAACACAGGCACTAAATCAAGGAACAGAAATCGGGAAGGTGTCGCATAGCCCGCACCACCGGCAAGACTAATGGCAACACCCTTCGAGAGGGCCTCGTCAGAAAACATGGTTGTGAAGCAAAGCGAAAGAGAGTTAGAAAATTCTGACTCAAAAAATGCAAATTCTATTCCAAGTCCTCCAAACAGACACCTTCTATAGGTGAACCTTACCTGGGGAAACCAGTTTCGCCTGGTGAGTTTTGGGTTCGCCTGACAAAGGTTGAACCGGCCTAATAAAAGTTGAATTCGCCCAACAAGGTCAAACCCGCCTAACAAAAGCTGGGTTCAGCTGACGAAGGCTGAACCCGCCTGGTAAAGGCTGAATTCACCTGACAAAGCTAAATTCACCTGACAAATGCTGAGCTTGCTCGACGGAGATCAGATTCGCCTGAGATTAGAGAAAATTGCCAGAAATGGCAAAACCCGCTAAGGAAGATAAGAAAACATTGCTCATCTTCTCAGTCCCACTGCATTCATCAGCGTGGGGTCAACAAACAGCCCACTGGACTTACCCAAGTATGTTCCAGCTGGACTTACCCTTGTAACGCATCTCTTGGTTTTCGGCGCCATGTCAGAGTCGAAGATGAAAGTCGAGTCCTCTCTCTCTAGAAGATTCAAGCGAGCAGATATTTCTAAGCACAGTGGTCTCCTAAGGAGGGAGATGAAGCCAATTTAAAAGCCACAGATGATTAAGAGAGGCTGCCACAATTGAAATCGAAAGCTCAGATTGCTCTCAACAGTTCGAAGTTGGCGGTTACGGACAAACTGTCGAAACACAGGGTGAGCCGGTAGATCGATCTCGAAACCAAGATCCGATAGCCGAACTCAAAGGATGGTTTTTGAAATCAACGGCCACGATTCGTCACCAGACGAAGCACGTGAAAACGAGGTCACCTTGTCAAATCGCATTTAATGCGACGTGACACACCCATGCTACCCCAGCTGGCAAGCACAAGGCTCCATTCGCGGACACGAGACCCACCCACTACCGCTTCGAACCTCGCCAGCAAAAGCAAATTCCACCATCTCTCAAACTCGCCTGTCTCTCAGGCTCGCCTGCGTAAATCAATTCGCCTATCGAATAAATTTTCCAGAAGTTTAGATTCGCCTGTTGCTTGAGCCAGCCCGTCTGACTTTACTCACCATAAGTTTTGGTTTGCCTGTTGCTTGAGCCAGCCCGTCTGACTTTACTCACCTGATTTTGAGCTCACCTATCGCTTGGGTTCGCCAAAACAAACTAACTTCGCTGAGGTAAACATGTCCCCCAAATGAACAGTGATCCTCTTTGTTTAAACTGTTCTAGATCACACACGACCTGATTTAGGTCTGGAAACTTTAAAGGGGTCTTGTAGGCTATAAAAATTACCTCAACAATGGGAAGATCAATGAAACTCGCTAGCACGAGTCAAGCCCACCCAAGAGTTGAGTTCGCCAGCACGAACAAAGCTCACCCGCGTACTTGACTCGCTAGCACGAATCAAATCCACATAATCGCCAAGCTCGCCTGCATGACTAGACGATAAGAAGCTCGCCTGCATACTTGACTCGGCTGCATGAGTCAAGTTCATTCAAGTGCTGAGCTCGCCTGCACGTCCAAGCAATTAGCCAGGTGATCAACAAATCCGCCAAACTCACTAGAGTACTAGGCGGCTATGATGTTACGTACAGGGATGGGCCTTCTTATTTCCCATGACATGAAGGGGGAGGAGTACAGTGTTCCGAGCCCATCAAGCAGCCGCTCATAGTACAAGTGAGAGGCATAGCATCTCTCAATAGTGCATGGTCACATCCCATGATTCAAGGGAGTGACCATGTTGTCTCTTCCCTATTTAAGATACACTCATGGCTATGTGAAAGGGGTTGGCTCTTCGACTGATTAGCTCACTTCTTAGTTGACTGGCAACCCGCTCTTTGCATAGTCCCTGCACTATAACATCTTCTTCTAGCTTCTGGCCTTAATAGTGTTAGGCTCGGGAACTCGAACTCGGTCAACATGAGCTTTTAATACGCATTGAAGCTCGCCTTTAACTTCACTCGGATCGACCAAGGGAAGAAAACTCGGTTCTGACACTAAGGGAGGTATCCTATCGCTACCAAAGACCCCACGTTAAACAAGAAGGGTATACCCTTCTCTTCTATTGTAACTTTGATTTATTAGTTTGTAATAAGCTATTCTTATTAATACAAATAAAATCCCTATTTTGGGAAATCAAATTTTACACCCTACACTCATCGAGCCTCTTGTCTCGAGGAGTGCTGCCAGCATGTGATGCTCTTCCTGAAGACTTGGATAAATAATTCGAATGCTATCCACGGTTATCTTCCTCTTCAGTTGTGTTAGGAGGAGTGGGCACCTGCTCTCTGTTCTTCAAGAATCTTCATCGATTTCGTGTATTCCAATTCTTCTTCTTGTTCAGAAGTTGTTCCATCATTCCCATCAGGGAGTTGATGGTCGCTTGTTGCTCTTTGAATCTCCTAGCAACCTCATCGGAGACTTCCACCACTTACACCTTTGCGTGCTTACCCTGCACTGAGCTCGAGGTTTGAGATGTTGCCGTTGCTGAGCAAACCTCATTATCATTGTCATAGATGGGTGATAAGCGGGCATAATCAAATAGGATGGCCGCTCCCGTTTGAGTACGAGTGTGTAGGTAGACACCCTCACTTTCAATGGGGAGGTATTTGAATCCCGAGAAAAAGTTCGGATCTGACGAATCTGAATACTTAGCTTTTCCTTTCCCCATCATTTTAACTGTGGAAGCAGGGAGTTTCGAATCATTAGCAGCCTGACTCATCCGGTGATTGCGTCTTCGATGAGGAGGTCTTGAGTCTAGAGGCTGCTGAGAAAGCCTTTTGAACACCGATGGTTTCGGTGCCTCGGTACACTGGCAATAAACAAGCATTGCTTTGATGAGCCTCTCACAGTAGCATTGAGGATTTGCCTCGTGAATCATGTGCTTGCATGTCAGATGCTCTCTGAGATCCCTTGTAGGTTGATGGTGACAACCCCCAGTGTCAGAAGAACCAAACACACAGTCATGTGAAGAAGGTTCAAAATAAGACTTGTGAGAACACTTGGAAAATTTTCCAAGTGTTGAATTCAAGTGAGCCTGCCTTGATAGGTGAGGTCTTGTGTTTTGGCAAGCTTTAGCCTTCAGGCGAGCTTTATCTGCTTGTTCATTCAGGCAAGGTCTGCCTGTTTGACGAGTCTTTGCTTTGCCCTTTTGGCCAAGGCAGGCTTGTGGGCGAGGCATGGGTTGTTTCCGGTAAAAGTTGCTGTTTTCATTACTTTGATATCTGTTACAACTTCGATCGTTACAACAGTATAAAATGAAAGCAAAGGGGTACAACTTAAACGAAAATAAACACGAGAGCCCGGTTTGGTACGGTCTCGCTTGCGTGGGTTGTTGGCCTGTGACGGGGACGTCGATATCCGTGGACCGCCGACTCTTCAAGATCCTTCCGGGAAAATCCGGCAGAGCTTCGTCTATCCGCGTGGGATATAGAAGCAGAACTTCATCGATCCGCGTGAGATCTTAGAAGTTTAAAGCGTATATCTCGGTTAAACGAGATAGTAGCTCTTCTCAGTGTCGCCTGCGAAGGGCAACACCAAGGACAGAAAGGGGTGAATGAAGAAAGGTTGATGAAGACTCTTGCTCCTCGATCCGGCAGGGCTTCGCCGCTCTCTTGCAGACTCTGACTCCTCACTCCAGCAGGGCTTCGCCGCTCTCTTGCAGAACGATCCTTGGCTAAGATAATTCAGCCTTGAATCGAGTGCCAAATCAGGAGCCCCTCACAAAGGAGGCCTTAGGGGTCTATTTATAGGCTCATGAGGGGGGGAGAGGACACCTAGGAGACACCCC
>BQKN01067469.1:0-15556 GCA_022839385.1 Asparagus kiusianus | reverse complement strand
CCCCCCCCCCCCCCCCCCCCCCCCCCCCCCCCCCCCCCCATAAATCAGAGACCCAAAAAGGAATCTAAATGGAGCAATTACAGAAAAAAAAGAGGGTAGTCAGAAAACAAATAAATGATACAGACTTTCATAACTAAATTAGATCCAAGAACTTTATTTATACAGGTAGCAATTTGATACAAACAGCCAATTCATTCCTCAACATTAACAGAACTTAGTGATAAGGGAGACTTCACAAACTATTCCGCAGGAAAATAGCTTCATCACTAACATTAGAAGTTTCGTCACCCAAACCAGTTACTATAGGGATCACGATCCAGAATCACACTTAGAAAATATAAGGTATTAAGGCCTTGACCTCCCTAGGAAAACGTTCAAACTTGGAGAGATACCATTTTCTCGTAGCAAAACTCCTACCTATCAAATAGACAGTAGTTCCCAAGGCGAAAGAAAGGGCATACATAGTTTGTGCGATGAGAGTGATTCCGTAAAAGGCTATGATCTCGAAGAGATAATGTGGGCATATAATCAACCCGAAGAGACCTCCCTTTGGGATATTGTAGCCTTTCTCATTCTTTTGTCTCAGTTTTGACAGGAGGAAATGATGGTAAAAATTGCCTGCAATTCCTATTAGAAACAGAACAAGTCCTAGATATTTCAAATCTAGTGATGGTTGAGTCATGTTTTGAGAAAGATATTGTGTGTATATCATGCTCACTGTGCCACTAAGATAACTTGAGGTTATAGGAACTGCTGAGCTAAGGAGTATCTGTCCACTGTACTGATGAATGAACAAAACCTGGAAAATAAAATAGAAGGATATAAGTCAGTATTGTTACTAGTATTTTTGTTGGTTCTATATCTGGTCAGGTTGAAGTATTGCGATTCATATATTACATTTGGTGCTAAAAAGAAGAAGAAGAAGAAAACTGAACTTTAATAGGAGGTTTTGCACAAAGACTCAATGAATTGAATCATTTATAAATCAATCATAGAAAAATACCTCAGGAACTCCTCACTTAAAGTATCGTGATTGACAATAGTTACTTTAAACTTTGGACAAACATCTATATACTAAATGTACCTTCTATGTTATCCTTCTCTGGTTGCAGATAGGTAGAAATTAAAAACTAAAGATGTACCCTAAAATTTTTTCACCCTACCCTTTAACGTTGTCTATGAAAACTTCTAATGGTTCAGGGGGATTCAGGATAAATTTGAAAGTTCGAAGGGGTTTTCACATTCAGAGTGTATATTATGTTGTAGGTCCAGCCCAAGATAAAGCCCACATGATGTCCACATAAATTTAAATTCTATCTTGAAAAGGATTTTGATGATCTAGTTGTAATAGGAATAAGTTTGGAGGACTTGAAAATAAAATTCATTTATAAAGAAATTCTATTCATGAGAAACCTGTATTTTTTTCAGTGCTATAGAAAACCGTGACCAGTAACTTGAGAGAAAAAGTGGGGAGAGAAAAAGAAAAAGCAAAAGTGAGATTCCGGATAGCTCGATTGTCCGATTGCAGTGATTCAAAAGTCGTTATCTTTAGAACAACGACGCCGTCAAGAGTACGGTGTTGGTTTCTCCGCGGATGTTGGAGATTTTTGGTCAGACGAGTTTTAGGGTTTTGATGCCTTAGAGATAATACTGTATCTTTCTCTTGTGATTTAATTCTCAAGTTCAGGTGGAACTTGGAGGGATTATACTCTTGATTCATAGTGAAATATTTCTCTCTGGATTGTCACGTGAACATAGGCACGATTTGCTGAACCACGTTAAATCTTAGTGTTTGCTTGCTTGTGATATTTTCATTGGCGACGTTATTCATTTAGTGTTTAATTTCGCAGATTAATTTCCATAAAATCCCTAACATATTGGAGGAGAGGGGTGGTGGTTAATGGTTATGAAGCTTACCCACTTATATTTTATTTGCATTCACGTATTTTGTCAAACTGATCAAAAGTAAGCATAGTACTAAAGTTTTAACTATTCTGGAACTTAAGAGCGACACATTGATGGCCTGCATGGCTAATTTTCTTACTAGTTTCAGTGTGATAAGAGCAAAGAAATTGAATGCCCAACCGTATTTCTCTATCAACAGTATCAGTATTTTGTGGGGAGGATGGGTCGCAATAATTGAATGCTGACCACCGTGTAATGGTGGGGATATTTATTAGATGGATTCGACTGTGCATTAATATTGTCCAGAGCCTTCGCTTCAATTTTCCAAGTGGTTAAATATCTACTTTGAGTTCTTGTGAGGCGTGTGATCTTCCCTCTTGTGTACACGCTGCATGTAAACAACGAAGCATATGCGCGTATACACACACAGCATATGCATCATAGACATCCAATAAATCAATTAACTGAAACAATAAGCAAGATAGCTTTCACGCACCACTGCTTCCTACTAAATAGTTTGTACTTCACTTCAAGCAATGCTAGTTGTATCTTTTCTTTCCTCGGTCTTTTTTTAATTAAAAAAAGACCTTTTTCCTTTTAATCAACGACTCAAGGTTGAACGTGAGATTATTCCAGTGAATATGATGTCTGGAAACAAAGAGGGGAATACATTTTTTTAGTTTTCTTTTTTTTTTAAATCCTTTCTGTCATGTTTTGTTTTATTATTCTGGTTTCAAGGGAGATGAGGGAGAACAAGGAAAAATCAAGCAAAGGATTTTCTTATCTACTTTGGTTGTTGAAACAATATTAATAATGAGAAATCTGAGAAAAAATAAAATAAAATCATAGACATCCAATCTGTATCTCACATATCCAAGATAAACAAATAAATCCAAGCTAAAATCTAAATGCAGTAACCCACCATGGGTGACCAAGACAGTCGGGAGGTTCCAATATGGCTCCCAAGTAGGGGTGTATTCGGTCCGGATACGGCTCGGATATGATGCTTATCATATCCATCTCCGCTTACCCATCTCGGCTACGGATACGGACACGGATATACCTCGGTAAGAAAAAGTTATAACCATATCCGCTAAATCGGATACGGTTACGGATATACATGTAGATATATAAGCGGATATGCATGCAGATACAAAACAGATATGAGAAAACTAGATAGTATTGAGAAAAACATAGTTCATGTGATACAAAAGAGTTTGTTAATATGTCCATTATAATTAAAAAGTTAAGATTAGACATCTTGATCATCAAAATTAACCACAAATCCATAATCTACGAATCAAAACTATCGTAAGAGTATGACTAATATGTATTCGAATATTTCGGATACGGATACGGATATTTCACTACAAAACCATATCCGTAATCATATCCTATCGGTTATAGATTTGAGTAACCATATTCGTATCCTAACGGATACGGTTACGGATATTTTCTCAGATACGGATACGGTTTAGCACCCCTACTCCCAAGGTATTGTGTTCGATTCCAAGCTGGGTTATCCACTCTAACTAAAAAAAAAAAATCCTAATATAAGTGTTTATTCCATAGTTTTTCTCCTTTCTATGTAGGGGTCATTCACTAAACTCTTTGGATAACAAGAATGGGAAATTTTGGATTATGGGTACTAAGCATAAATAACCAACTTAACCAAATATAAACGAAAAACAACCAAATTTACCTCAAGTACCCTCTTGAAGAATTGAACAAAAAGAGCCCAGCTGAGCAACTGAGCTCTAAGGCCAACCACCAAGCCTGGAACAAAGAAAGAGGCCGCGGCCGCAGCCGCAGCAGGCCCATAGAACAAGAGCATCCCAACTCTGCTAGAGATTTTAATCTCATTTTCTATCTTTTTACTTTCCGAAGAATTTCCAACGTTCCAAAATTTGGAGTAGTGAAGGTGTTTTCCTCTGATTTCAGAGAGTCCGGTGTATGCAAGAGAAGTGAAGCTTACAATGGTCATGGCCATGATGAAGAGAGAGGGAGGAGGAGGAAAGAAAAAGCTCATCAAGATTGACATCATTGGATCTTTCCCCCGATTTCTTTCTATTTTTGGATTGTTTTTTAAATTAGTTTTGTTGAGGGAAGATGTACATTGAATATTAGACTACCCCTACATCCCATCCAACCCCCAACTGCCAGAGTTTAACTACTGAAGAAATTTTCAAAATAGTCCCAAATCAAATTTTCTTCTTCTAAAAATCGACCCTCTTATGTTTTTATTATAGAAACAGAACTCACTTTCTGGTCATGTCAGCACCGTGGCCAGAAAGTGGGTCTATTTTTTTTAAACACCTTCCTAATTAGTCGGGGTTGCCAACCCCGACTAATTGGCAACCCCGACTAATTTAGACCTCACTTGCAACTTGCAAATTAGTCGGGGTTGGCAACTCCGACTAATTAGGAAGTTGTTAAAAAATAGACCCATTTTCTGGCCACGGTGCTGCCGTGGTCAGAAAGTGAGTCTGTTTCTGTAATAAAAATAAAAGAGGGTTTATTTTTTTAAAAAATTATTTTGAGGCTATTTTGATAATTTCTTCTTTTTAACTACAATATGAGAAGGGCATGCTTTATGCCACGCAATCAAATATTATAAAGAAAATATTCAGTGGTTTTAATCCATCATGAAATCCTTGATAAATTTATGTCCTTACTAGTGGACTTCTGGCTTACTATTAGTATAGTGTTGCGAGAATGCGAGGTTTCAGTGTCACATCCTTTTTCTCTCAGGGGACCGGCGCGAAGTTCCGGATTAAAAAAATAAATAAAAGGCTCACATCCTTTTAAATCGTAATGAATTTGGCATCACTAGATAATTTCTTCAAACTGATCCCTGTAATACGCCAATGCAAATTGTTCTATACCCTGTAAAGCAATGCGTGGGGCCTATTCGTCATCTCCAAAAAAAAAAAAAAAAAAAAAAAAAAAAATTCGTCTAAAAGTTCAAGAATAAAAATTTTCACTCAGAAGGTTTATCCACAAAAACAAAATAAGAAGGACAGTACCTCCAAAAACAACGACGCTACAACGGTCTACCCATAATTAACTCTTTTAACCATCGTAAATTCTATAAAATGAGTAAATATACACAAGAGTGTTCATAGTAAACAAGATATATCTAATACACGAGTGCGAAAGATAAAAATTAGATGCAGAGGCGTTAAAAAAGGGGAACCACTTTAGTCATTAGTACTCTTAACTCGTCCATTCTTTCTCTCTATTTCTCTCCTCTGTCACTCTCACTACACATCTATGTCTCCATTTTCTGAGTTATTTGCATATATAGCCCCTAAATCATGTGTATTCGGAAAAAAAAATACTATGAAGATCTTAGTATTTGTAAAACTACTCATCAAATCATCAATTTTGGAAGAATACTATCCTCAAAGCAATTAATCATTTGATAAGCTCATTTATAACCAAAATGTAAAAAATATTAGCAAAATCATCAAACTTGTTGCACGAAGTTGGTGATTTGTTGATTTAGGAGTACTTTTTTTTTCATAAAGTTGGTGATTTGAGGGCCAATTTTGTAAATACTAAGGTTTGAATGTATTTTTGCAAATACTCATGATTCAGTGGGTATATATATATATGCAAATAACCCTTTTTAAATAAACATTTTAAGTCTCATCGGCTCTAAACAAACACAGTTATGTCACAACTAGTCTTTCCTGAATCAATTATAATATATCCAATTGTAACAAAAAGATACTTATTGCTCTAAAAAAAAGGTAACTTATTGTTTCGTTCTTCGCAATTTCAGGAACTAGGACAACAATATATTTTGGAAAAAAATTCAGGTATTTATTTCAATGCAAGTAATAAGTACATCGTAGAAGTGGGGGAAAAAAAAATCTTCAGTTGCAACAAATAACTCACACATATTATAAGTTGCTGTTATAAATATTTAATCTATAAATATATTTACGCAGCAATTCAAAACCATCAATCTCCGAACGTCCAGACACAAATACTTGCAACCGCAACTACTTCGTAAAAAAAAAAACCGTACGCCAAACCTTAAAACTAAATCAAGTAAAAGAAATTAAAACAATACACATAATATAGTGTCATAGTGGGAGCTGACCAAACGTGCACTTCAAAATTTCATCGCAAAATATTAGTATCCAGCAGATTTAAGCTCCGCTCCGATTCTCCTCCATGAACCGCTTCATCAACCTCACAAGTTTATCAGCCGCCGGGGACCGAGAATCCATCGAGAAAAACCCGTGCTCCGCCCCTTCGATCTCCGCAACCTCCACTCTCTTCCCGAACTCCCTCAGCCTCTTCCCGTACTCCACGTCTCGATCCCTCAACAGGTCTCTCCCACCCGCCACCACCAGCATGGGCCCCACCTCCGCCTCCCCCCACCGCGGGCCCCCGGGACCGAACGGGTTGGCCAACGGGTCGTCCCTCGTGGACCCGACCGGCAACGACAGGCGCCAGTACTGATTGCTCTTCTCGAGGCTGAAGAAGCCGCCTTCGGGCCAGCTGGCCTCCGACTCCGTGCGCTGGGTCCCACTGAAGAACGGCTGTAGCAGGATGTAGCCGTTGACTCTGGCAGGGTCCAGATTTAAGGCGAGGTGGTGGGTTAGATTTCCTCCGGCCGACTCGCCGGAGATGAAGATGTTGTTCAAGTCCGCGCTGGAGAGGAACGGGTCGGATTCGGATCGGATCCAGTTGACTGCGTTTACCTGCTGATATGCATTAGTAATTTCAAAATTATTCGTATAGACGCGTGCAGTGGCGTAGCCAGAAATTTTTTTTGCCCTGGGCGAAAAAATAACAAAGCAAAAAACAATTAAACAAACTAAGAGGGCTTTGATTTAGATATTGATAAAAAATACAAAGTTGTATCATACACATTCAAAATATGAGATACACCAGAAACAGAAGTATCTATCTAAGTCGAGCTCTACGAGTATGTCGTGAATCAAACTCCTCTACTATTTCTTCTGTGTCGAGGCTGGAAGTAATTTCTTTTTCAATATAAAGTATCATGTTATTAGCAAGCAATTCATCTCCCATCTTGTTGCGCAATGATGTTTTTATGAGTTTCATTGCTGAAAATGCTCTTTCCGTGCTTGCAGTCGAAACAGGAAGAGTCAACACGAGCCGAATCAACCTATCAATAAGAGGATACCTTTTGGATTTTCCTTTACTTACCAACTTTTGGCATAATCCTGAGTGTAGTAATATTTTGAAAATCAGGATCACACCGCATATCATGCTCATAATGTTGCAATTGATGCCTCAGCTGATAATTAATCTCCATTTCACTGAAATCTTGGGGATAATATTTCTTCGCAAGCATGCAAAGGTCATCAACTTTAAATGATTTGAAAGAATCTTTTGGATCCAAAGCAGAGCTAAGACTTAGAAGCTCTACTGCTCTATCGGAGAATCTTTCACTTAACTCCATCACTTGTGTGTTAACAACTTCATATAATATATCAAAGCGATAATGATGCTCAATTGTAATTTCATCACTCTGCTGACAAGAACGACCTGTGCCCTTCACATAACGAGAACTCATATCGGGTATATCAATTTCATGTTTCCTACAAAAGGATACTACAGAGTGTAGAAAATTTTGCCATTTGTCATCACCTTTCAACTCACAGAGAAGAGTTTTTGTGATAGAGATAGAATCCATACCAGTTAAAATATCTTGATCCTTTCTTTGCAGTGATTGACAAAGTACTTCTGTTACTCCCATTATTTCAACCATTAAGTGTAAGTTAAAAACAAAGTCAAATGAACCCATTGTAATAAACCCACCACTAGCTTCTGCACGAATTTTTCTATTCAACTCATATCGGGTATATCAATTTTTCTAAGATAACCTCTGCAACTTGCACATTAAGAGTTGCACTATATTTGAGCAATTCAATAAAGTTTCCACGATTTGCTGAATCAAGAGATTCGTCATGCCCTCGAAGAGCACATCCTTGACATGCTAGCCAACGAATAGCATTAATCGTAGTGACAACACGCAAGCGATTTTTCTTTATTTCAGCTTCATTTTGTAAGGTCAAATGTTTCTTAATGTTTTGAGATGGCTTTTTCAAAGCATCAAGCATTAGAACATTTTTTGAATGTATTGATCCTGTTTCTCCTTCATGCACTCGAAAATGACTATCTTTTCCTCCAGCTCTCTTCCAACTATTAAATCCTTTCGAAGTCCAAGCTTCTTGTTTATGTTGTTGGGAGGAATTGCTCTCAAAAAGAAAACAAGGAAAGCAATAGGCACGGTCAGTTGTTTCAGAATATTCTAACCAATCATAAGTCTTGAACCAATCATATCGAAAGCTACGCCCGTCTTCATTTCTTGGATATTCTTGGAGGTTTGGTTGGCATGGCCCTATTGCTATGTAACGACGTCGAACCTCATCTTGTTCTTTATATGGATATTTCCATATTGCTTGACGTAATCCTGGATCATAAGATATGGTATCCTTGACCTTTTGAATTTTTGGAGGATGTTGCTCTTCTTCTTTATCATCAACCGTTGGCTCCGTCGGCGGTGCCTCGCTTGAGGCTCCAATAATGTCTTTTTTGGAATAAAATGAAAATAAAGTTTTCATTCCTTTTCCAGACATTTTAGCTTCAAAAATTTAATAAATTGTGATTAGGATATTAAAAGATGGCATGCATTAAGAAGCACATTAAAAGATTCTCATCCTTATAATCAACTGGCCTGTGCCTCAAAATAATCCAAATTCCTCATCTCATTCACACTCTCTAACACAAATAGTTACGGTGATATCAAGGTTAATGTGCCAATGTGACATTCAGGAGAACCTACTATTACTAATATTGTTACTACACCCATATTTTTCTGTCAGTATCAACACCATTTCCCTTCCATGGTCGACGTGGCAAATAGCTAATCACAAAGTGCCCCTGAATTTATAGGGGGTTTCGAACAGGACCCCCTTGGACTTCAAAACTCCTGACCTGATGATATTTTCTTCTCTAGCTTTTACTTGATTGTAATGTTTTAAACTTAAGAAATTGTTACACATCAAATTTCAATATGAAATTGAACGAATAGGTGACTGGTATTTCACATTTTTATATGTGGCTCAGTGGCTGCATGAATCATGATGTTAGTTTGTTAGATCTATTCATTGCTAGTTGATTATTGTGTTTTAATCATTACCTTAAGACAGATTAAACATCACAAGAAATGCCAAAGTTTGAAGGAGGAACTAGAAAAAACAAGTGAGACTGTGAGAGCCTGAGAAAGAGGTTGCTTACTCAAAGCCTGTGAGAGGGCTTGCTTTGGAACTTAGGAGGCGAGGAGGCCAGGGGAGCCGGATCAGCCGGTGACACTATGAGAGAGGGCTCAGACTCAAAGTCTGACCAAGATCTCCGCCATTAAAATTTTGAAACCCTAGACCTGGTTTTTTTTTGGCCGCCCCTTTTCTATTCTTGAATCTCTGCTCACTTGGAAAGTTGGAAATATGTGGGGGGAGAAATAAAGGCAGGTGGGAGAAATAAAGGCAGCTGGGGGTATTAAAAAAAGGCAGCTGGGGGTATTAAAAAAAAAACTTTTTCTTGCCCTGGGCAGCTGCCCAGGGCAAGATGTACATAGCTACGCCCCTGAGTGACACGCGTGTAATTACAACATAATTGACTTTAAAGAACCAGTTGCTATGAATATGACTAAATGACGCTTAAAAACCTGTTGTTTCACAACATTTACACTTAAATATCCTAAGTTATAAAAAACAACATAAAAATACTTTAAGTTGTCAATCGTTAGAATATTGTAAATAACATTAAAAAACTGTTATATATGACAATAGATGCATGCAATTACAACGGACTTATTTAAAGTATCAGATGCTTAGAGTATAACTATTATAAACATAGGTTATTCGTATAGATGCGTGAAAGAACATTAAAAACTGATCATTATTTCTATTATAAATATTGATCTACAATATAATTTACTAGATTTCAAGCAAAGAAAAATGATCGACCATAACAATAACTAGAAACAATTCAATTTAATCTCATAAAAAAATGGATTTCTTTTTCATGGAAATTACTTTAGAAATGGAGTTATCACACAAAAATTGTCTTTCGTTTTCAATTTATTCGCAAAACAACTTTAAATTAAGTTTTTGTTCCAAATAACCACCTAATAATCAAAATTTCACTTAAAAAAAACTAAAAGTAAGCTTTAATGATGCACGTTTAAGATGCGTGGTTTGTATTCTAGCTAGATCTAAACATTAACAAAGTGAGTCATGTGTGTTGAGTACGAATTTTAACAATATTTTTGGACTTTCGGTGAATTTTTTGACTAATAGGTTGTTGATGTATGAATTAAAAATAAAAATCCTATTTAAATCCAAAGAACAAAAAACTGATCATAAAGATATATTTAAAAGTGAAGACGATCATTACCGCGTCGTGGATGGCGGCGGGCAGCCGGCTCTCAGGCGCGAGGCGGTAGTCGGGGGCGACAACAAGCGCGTCGAGGTCGGTGGCGAGGCGGAGGCAGACGTTATGAAAGACTGGCCAGGCGAAGGAGCCGATACAGAACCCGCCTCCGTGGAAGTAGAACAGGACGGGGAGTTTGCCCCGGTGGGGCCCGCGGGGCTTGTAGAGGCGGAGGGTGAGACCGTGGGTGGGGTCGAACTCGGTGTCCTTAAAGATGATGTTTGGGTAGTGACTGTCGAGCGCGGGGCCGAGGAGGAGTGGGGTCTGGGAGCGGAGGACGGTGCCGTCGCTGAGGAGCTGGAGAACCCCGCGGCAGTCCTCGATCACGTGAGGGGCACGCGTGGAGTGGGGGGAGGAGGACATGGGTTTGTTTTTGGGCTGGATATTAAGTTTGGGCTGTTGGTGGACTGGACCTTCCAAGTAATTAACGATAGTTTGAAGACAAATGGGCAGCCGGCTGCCGGCCGGCGGTATTGACGACGGAGTCTAACTCTCTGCAACAGTACAAAACTGAGCTTTAGTTAATTATTAGCAGAAGGGTTTCTTTGCGAATTTTTTGGATATCCATATTGGATTCGGATTCTCTCCATTGCTAAAATGTAGTGAAGAGACCAATCCTTTTTGTGGCTTATCTATTAAGTAATTCAAGGTTATGATTTGCTTCCTTGGGTAGAAAATAGAAATGATTGCGATGCATGAGGATATAATAATCAGTTGACGTGTATTATAGTTGGTCATCACCGTTCATTAAGCAATCAAAAGCTTCTATTGAAACTAGTAGTCTCTCCACTAGTTTTTAGTAGCGGAGAGGATCCAAATACACTTTAGTTCCTCCAATCTTCTATTATAATTTAGTGGGTAATTTATACTTTTAAGTTTCAGCATTTTGTAGGGATTTTCCCCATAACTTTCAAAATTTTTAGACGGTGATTTGTAGCTTTCGTATTTTTAGAACGCTCTTTGTAATTTTTGATTTTTCAAGAACTGTTTGTTATCTTTGAATTTCTAAAGTATAAACATCCATTGTTTCGAAATTTGGAGGTTGAATGCCAAAAACTTTTAAACTTTAGTCCGATTCGTGTTGCAACTCGAACTGCGACCAAATCCTTTATAAAACCCGAAGGAAAGTCCAAAAAACAGTGTTGTCCCAATACGAACATTAGCGTACAACTGTATTTGCAAAATGAAGCTGGCTTCGCTGCTTCGATATTGATTTATTTATTTTTTATTCATCAAGAAAAGGATATTACTGTAAATTAACATAGTTCTCCCTTCTCTCCTACATCTTTAGCCTTTCTTTACCCAGCTGAAAACATCAAGTAAACCCGAAACATATAAACTCTATTATTATATATCTTAGAATCGTCAGCCCTAAAACCTATCAGACCTAGTTAATTTCCTTGTGCTCATGAAAGGGGATCATATTCCTCAGCTATTCTTGTTTTGTTCAAGACATAAAACTTTCATTAGAGATGGCCTACCCCAAGTTCAATTATATATATTGATATTGGCTGATTGGTGATAATGGGGAAGGAATTGAGAGCTATGAATCATCAAAAATATTTATTATGTGATTTGCTTTGGTAGACCATAAATTGAAAGTGATGAACCATCAAAATATTTTATTTTTAGCAATAATCTGGGTCAATTCTCAAATATATAGATGGTTAATTTGCCGGCACCCGCAAGAAGAAGGAAAATGATAGGGGCACACCCCCAACCACAACTCCAACCACACCCTCTCTATCTTTTGCTACAATACACTGGGTCTCACATGAGATTTTAAAAAATTTAAAATCCCATGTGGGACCCGGTGCACTGTAGCAAAAAAGAGAGAGTGTGTAGTTAGAGTTGTGGTTGGGGGTGTGCCCCTAGTGCCACTCGAAGAAGAAAGAGAAAACATGACTAAATTAATTCAAGTTCAATAATTACGAAAGAAGGGCACTCGAAATTCAGTTGCAGCAGTTCTTTACGGGGGATTGGAGAGCATAAAATGAGGAGTTTAATTACAACTAATGCCATTGATACTCCAAAACACCCAAGCTAGCTGTCGGCTCGTAAAATTGCTAAATCCCAAAACTAAGATCAAATAAAAGCGATTACAGCAATATAGACACAATAACTGTTTCATACTTGACGCTAACCGAACAACTCTGATTCAATTTTAAGATTTCGGCGCGTGCAGTGAACGAAGCATTACGTTAAGCAAGCTAGAACCCAGGATCGACATCTTCACCTCA
Source organism: Asparagus kiusianus (assembly GCA_022839385.1). NCBI lineage: Eukaryota > Viridiplantae > Streptophyta > Magnoliopsida > Asparagales > Asparagaceae > Asparagus > Asparagus kiusianus. The sequence goes on along the minus strand of BQKN01067469.1, from coordinate 2,930 downwards.
AACACTTAATTAAGACTCCACTCCGATTCTCCCTCCCGTGAACCTCTTAATAACCCTCACGAGCTCATCTGCGGCTTGAACGCGTTCGCTAATGGGTCCTCCCTCAGTGGCCCGCGTTGGCAGTGCCAGCCTCCACTACCAATCACTGGCCGCTTGAGATTCAAAAGCATGTACTACTGGACAGCTGGCCTACTATATATTCTGTATGCCGAGTCCCTCCGGAAAAAGGCAGCGAGATGACATAGCCTCTGATTCTGAGGGGAGCTTCAAGGCGAGGTGATGGGCTACATTGTTGCTGGTGGAGTTGCCGGAGATGAAGATGTTGTTGAAGTCCGTGTCGGAGGGGAACGAGTCTGACGGGGGTTGAATCTAGTTGACTACGGTCACCTGATGCATCAGATGAATTATAAGATGTAGCTTAAGAATACCATGGGCATGATGGATGTATGTATGTATGTATGTATACATATATAGAAAAGCTCCTATAAACTTAAGTTTATAGAAGGCTTTGCCCACCAACATTTGTGACCCTTAGATCTAGCTAATGGATGAGATCAAGATGAGGTGATGTGACATAAAATATCTGTGAAAAGGGTAATTTTGTTAATAGAAGTACAAAAAACCAAGTATCAAAGGGCAATTTCTCCTCATTTGCAACATAGAATTTTTGTTATAAGGTTATTCACCCTTCCTTTAAGAAGTGCGTTGAAACTTTCACTTCTTTGAGTTGTCGACATGAAAGCACAAAATATTTTTTAAAAATATGCCGGCACCCAATTTTCTCGATTCCGATACAAGTGGTGTAGATGTGCGTTATCTCCAACCCCATGTTTCTCTATCATCAAATTCCAAACTTGATTCAAAGTCCTCAACTGTTAGGCTTAAATTAATGCAACATATAATGCCATCTTGAAACTTCCCCTTAGTGCCAAATAAAACCCCAAGATGATCACATGCTTTTCGTAGAATATGCCACTTACATAATCAGTGAACTGTATTTCGAAGGATCTCTTTTATTGTTTTCCTCATTGCCAGGTCTTGATCCATTAGTATACACTTAGGATGCTTACCGAACATTGCATTAAGCCATGTACAGAACACCCACGTAAAGGAGTTGGCGGTCCCATCTCTAATTGAAGTACAACCAAAGAGAATAGTTTGAGAATGATGATTTACCCCCATTGGATAGTGCAAACTGCATGCTATACTTGTTTGTGCCATCAAAATTGACTACATCTCCAAAATGTTGGTAAGCCGTCATTGATCTCCCGTCAACCCAAAGTATGTTCTTTGCACAATTATTACTATCAATTTGGACGACATAAAAGAACATGGGATTTTCAGCTTGTAATATTGTTGAATATGATCTAGAGTTGTGGAGACATCAATATCAAAAAGGGAACTTCGTTAGTGCTTTGCAAAGTTACTTAGGTACTTTCTTGTAAATGATACATTATGAACCCCTCCATGTTGAGATGCGATAAAATCCATGATATGCTTTGTTGATATATTTTTTTCATGCATGGTTCTTATTAAATGATCTTCTTCGTCTCCAATCTTTCATTGACATCAATAGAAACGAGATTTTGAAGGGCTTGATAAAAAGTCAATATTGTTTTGTCCTTTCATAAATGATGATACAACCCAATTTCCTTCATCATCCAACATTACACGCATGCTTGCTTTGCAACCGGATCACATGCTAGAAAACTCCTTTGAAGGACTCTTCTCTAATGCACCTCCAAGTAATGGCTCCTTCGCTTTTCCTTTAGGATGACCCTTATGAGAGAAATTAAAGACTTGCATAGTGATAGCATTCTTCTTCTTAGACCGATAAATAGATCCTTTTCTAATTTCAAATCCCGTGAGTAGTGCATAAGCATTATAGTATCTCACTGCTTCTTCCAAACTTGTAAACTTCATATCCTTTTTTGGTTCATCAACACATTGTTCATCCTCCCCTAGCTCATCCTCTTGTGTCATCTCTTCCATGTTATCCGATTCTTGTAATGTGACATTAGAGCTCACATTAGTATTAGCCCAACCCTCAAATAAATGTTCCTCCTCTATCTGCTAAAACAAATAATTAGTAGCATATAAATGATTATAACTATCTTGCAATAATTAAATTATGTGCTGGAGTGTGACATAATTTGGTTGAGATTTTGAAAAAAAATGTTATAGTTATTACCCTTTCTTCATTTGCACAGAAAAGATCATCATTCAAGTAGTCCCTAAACCATGCCGTGGTAATAAACCTATAATCAATTTGAAGAATAGATTGTTTCAAATTTGAAACAAAAAATAAAACTAATTAAACTGATCTCAATCCTAATAACATACAAAGGGTGGAAGGTGAAATTAAGATTATCCCATATATTTATAATTAACATAAAAAATCTATAGCTTGTAGAGAAATAGTTTAAAAGAAATATTTGACTAAAAACAAAAAGTGAAATAATGCAACCAAAGATTTTTAGCGTTGACAAATAATTATAAAAAATTGAAACATGGTCAAGGGAGAGAAATAAAGCAACCAATTAAACTTTTTGATCTCATATTTGCACTCAGATTAAGGTATCTCTTTCCTGTCATATCAATGCCTATTTAAATAGAATTGAAGATCATAATCAGAAGAACTAGATAATAAGAAGAGAGAGGCAATTACATAAAAAAGGAGAGATCTTTTTCTAGGGTTAGAGAGTGAGAGAGAGAAAGAGAGGGAGGGAGGGAGGGAGGGAGAGGGGGGGATAGAGTTGATCCAATCTCCTGAGCCTCATTCAATTTCTTCTCGATGCACTTTTCATAAGAGTTTGATTAAGAAAAAAGAGTGCCCTCAGCTTACAACGCTACACTACTACAATTTTAGCACTCTTAAAAGTTAAATCACTTCAATATCCATATTACTTTGAATTTTCTAAAAGAAATCA
>BQKN01067464.1:517-21401 GCA_022839385.1 Asparagus kiusianus | reverse complement strand
TTTTTGTTTTTTTATATGAGCCAAAACATCCTAGACGGAAATTTCCGTCTAGCATGTATTCTAGATGGAAATTTTCGTCTAGGATAACTGTTTATATCAAAAAAAAAATTAAAAAAATTAACCATCTAGAATAGCATTCTAGACGGAAATTTCCGTCTAGAATATTTTTTCTAGACGGAATATTCTAGACGGAAATTTTCCGTCTAGTTTAATAGCAAACTAGACGGAAAATTTTCCGTCTAGAATATTCCGTCTAGGATAAACGATTTTCTACTAGTGAGAATTCAAATTCTAAAATATTTTTTTGGGGAGTAGGGTAGGGGGGGTTGTTCCATAACTCGGCACATTTCAGCTAAATATTCTCTTAAGCAATCAGTGAGTTTTAATTTTTCACCTAAAAGTAGTAGAAGCTTGTTACATAAGAACAATTTCTTCTTTTCAGAGAGCATCTTGTTCTCTTCAAAGATCATAAAAAATATATCCACTGGACCTTTCCCCTACAAAATTAACTCTTAACTCTAATAATATCTACACAAACGATGTGGGAAAAAAGATACAATAGCCCCCCATCCATTTTCCATTTAAACCTGCAAAAATCACATGATCAAAACTATTATCCAAAACTATCCAATTATCAGAAAGCCATGATTTCTTCATGAAGGAAACATCAGGTTGGAGTTTAGAGAGTGAATGTTTGAAGAAGTATGAACATCATGCTTTTTGAGAGAAACTCAGCCGTATATCATAATTTAGTCCCCTACAACCTCTAGGAGAACATCGCATGCAAAATCCAAGCTAACAATCAACGGTAAAGGTGAACTGTGCAAATGTAATAACAACCCAACAATCAAAATTAAAAACACATTTTATCAGAAGTCTGTATCAAAAGAATATCTCAAGCCTTAAAGAATCCATATAATTGTTAATTCAACATTCTCAAATATCATCATACAGGAGGTAGCTCAAATGTAGCATAATCCACATCTACAAAGAAAAAAGGCCAGTTACTGGAAACAGAGCGGGCAAAGGTAAAAAAGTATCAGATTCAACCATCTCAAACAACAAAACTGATAGAATCCGAACCGAAAAAGAAACTTTGAATCAAACCCATGTGAATTCCCATCGAACATATCTAAAGAAGTCTAAAATTGATGTCGAACAAATTCAAGAAACTGATATTCTCTCTTTAGGTTAATAGCAACTGGAGAGTTTCTAAGAAATATTAATATAGCTGAGGAGTTTTGTAATAATTTAAAGTTTAATATGTGATTTTTCTCCTTGTGTTCAAATCCTTAAATTGCAAGCACACTCTTGGTTTAAAAATATTCGTAAAAATGAGTGATAACAATGTTGGGGGAGAAATCGGGCCTAATCTAGACTTAAACAGAAGTTAAAAATCAATTTTAACCAAAAAGCTATAACTATCAGGTATTGATCCAAACTCCTATTTAAACTCATCACTTATCTTATCCGATGTGAGTCTATACTCACATATTAATCACCTCAACAACTCTCCCTTAATTTGTGAGTATATTTCAATTCAACTAAGTTTTCACGTGGAATTCACTAAGTTTTTGCATCACTTCACTCGTGGGCTAACCAATTCACAAACATTTGCACTACTCCACTCGTGGGCTAACCAGACGATGAATTCAACACATAGCTATCAAACATCTGTAGGAACTTCCACCACTTCACTCATGATGGCTAACTAGACTATACCACTCTTATGGGCATCCGTGGATTCTTCCGACACCTTTGGGCTTCACATCAAAGATCATCTATTTTATAAAATCATTTGGACCATGACCTTAGCTCTGATACCATTGTTAGGGGAGAAATTGGGCCCAATCTAGGATCGAGGGGTCTTAAACAGAAGTTAGGAATTAATTAACACAAAAGCTATAACTATTAGGTATTAACCCAAACTCCTATTTAAACTCATTACTCTTTCTTATCTTATCTGATGTGTGATTATACTCATATATTAATAACCTCAACAAACAACACAAACATACATAAAACTGTAACTCCATACTTCCTTTAACAAAAAAAATCCATGAATTATCAATCAAAGACTTATACCATTAGGCTTATACTATTATCCTTCCTCCTCCTTTCCTCTAAAATCTGAGAAGTCCTCGAATATTCAGGGGAAAAAAACCCATCTCAGAACTCTAACTATAGAACAAAAAACTAAAAAAAATGATTCTTGATCCATCAAGACAAATACTAACAGAGACAAAGAATTTCAATGACCACACAACTTTTCTCATAATTTCAGTTAACAAAAAGAAGATCCTCCTCTTCAAAAGGATCTACTTCGCCAAAACCCTAGGAATCAAATAAAACTTTCCAGAATTTGCACAAAGAGGTCAAATTGTCACCGTTGAGGCTCTTACTTCATCGCCGCTGAGGTTCGCCCTTATGTGGCCGGAGATTTCAGTCTTCGTCAGCCGCTAGCTGCTCTGCTAGCTACCAGCGAAAGAATTATAGTGACCTATTTTAGAAATTGAGTCAGGGGTTAGAATGTAGCAAAGTGGGATTTGAGAATACAATGAAAGAGGATACATAGAAATAGAGCTGAGATTTTAAAGTTCGTAGAGGTCAAGAGGCCAAGGGTTTTTGGGAGAGATGAAGGAGACGAAGGGTTTTCTAAACCTTTAGGGACGAGATTCTAAAACTTTTATAATTAGACAAATTGAAGCTTTTAAAGCTTTTCTATTTAGAAATTTTAATTAAATCATATACTCACTTTAAAAGCACGAGTTTGGAAAAATCTTTTGGTAGACAAAAATACCATTGAAATTCAAATACAAATCCATTAAGTAAGAGTAAATTAATAAATTGATGAATTCTTATTGGATATACATAGTATGAAGATATGAATATATTTTAAATTAAAATATAAACCTAAATGAAATTATTAAATGCTAAATTTATAAATGTATACAAGATGAATGACATATATGTAAAAATCAAACAAATTAGTAAGACAAATAATGTTCGCCCCAGAGGTCGAACCCTGAAATGACACATACCTACAAATGCACATAATGTGGATGGGGAATAAGCAAAATCCACCAAACAAATTAAAGAGATAAAATCATTCTGAAAATTATAAAAAAGGAAAATTAAAACAAACGGTTGCGATATGAGGACATAACATGGTGATCTCTCACTAACTAAAATTCAAGTAGTTCACTGTTGATGTTAAGTGATCAAACGATCAAATATATGTGTGATGGGGGTGAAGTTGATGAGGGACCGCTCCCTTACCCAAATATCCAGTTCTGAATTGAGTAGCTAAAGCCTAAGCAAATAGAAATTCGTGAGAGGACGAGGCTTAGTTCCCCCGTGGTTCCTTCGACGATCAAGTCAGTTAATGAACTTGAGTAGGGAAATAAAGAACTGCATAAGTTCTTAAGTGTAGTTGAATTGCTCAGAATTACTTAGATTCAAGACCAGGGATGAGAGAGAGAGAGAGAGAGAGAGAGAGAGAGAGAGAGAGAGAGAGAGAGAGAGAGAGAGAGAGAGATCCCTTGTGTGTTAGAATAATACCTCTATTATACTGGTGGTATAAGGGGTAGAATGGTCATTATGGTTGAGCATAGGATGATGGTAAAGAAGTATGGGCTGGTAGCTGCGTCAGCACCTACTTTACAGGTGTTGGTTGATTAGTGGAGGAGGGATAACCTCAGCATTAAATAAGAAGTGATCGGAGGCATGGCGGTGCCGACGTGGTCCGATGAGTCATGAAGACTATCAGGGCTAAAGGTATGATGGGGCTGACATGCATTAAATGTGATGTTGTCACATTGTCAGTGGGAGAAGCTCGAGGTTGGAGTCATCCATTGGCTTGGTCGAGAAGTAACTCCTCTCGAGTTGACCCCGCAAAGTATCGAATAGATGGTCGAGTAGCCTCGTAGCGAGTCGTCTCCGATAAGAGGACTAACAAGTACCGCCCTTCGAGTCGACATAAGGGATGTTGACTCGACAAGTCGGCTAAGTCGAGATCCTTGCTGGTTTTGGCCTCTAATTTGATTGGAGCATTGCATGTAGAAGTACGTATGTCCGTTGCTGGCAAAGGGCTATACTTTGACGATTGAAAACACCATAATATTCACAGTACTGCATAATTAGTTCCAAAGTTTAATTATACTATTATTATTTAAATAGAACTATATTTATAATTGTTATCCTCTCACATGTAACATCACATACCAATATTTATAAGCCAAGAAACTACAACAATTTTGACAGCACTTTCATCTCCTTCTACATATATATACCTTTGTTATATTCTTCTTATTAGATTAGATTAAATTATTTTAAAGTAATTAATTATATTATACATTTGATCTTTTTTCATATCAAGAAATATCAATAATTTTCACAACACTTTTATCTATTTTATTTTTATTAGATTGGATTATATTATTTTAAAGCAATTAATTATATTGTATGTTTGATCTTTTTTCCAGATTAAAAATTACAACAATTTTTATAGTACTTTCATCTCCTTCAACAGGTATGTGTCTTTACTATTTTCTTCTTATTAGATTAGATTGTTTAAATATTATGAATTATGAAATTATAACAATTTTCACATTATTTTTATCTATTTTCTTCTTATTAGACTAGATTAGATTATTTTAAAACAATTACTTATATTGTATGTTTGATCTTTTTTTCAGATCATAAAGTTTAATTATACTATTATTATTTAAATAGATATTGTTTGTATAAAAATCAAAGAGAATCTCACACATATCTTAGATCTCAATGCCAATTGTAATATTACACATGAGTGTTAGTTAAAATAAATTTCATGTTTGGGCTTAGATAATTATTGTATGTTTTTTGAGACTAGTTTTTATGCACGTGCAATGCACGTGGTTAAATATCAAAATAATTTATTTTTTATTTTATTACTATAAATAAGTTAGATTCATTTTAATTATTAGATTTGCTATAATTTTTATTTAAACATTATAAAAAAAATTGATGTAATGGATTTTTGTACTAAACTGGGATCAATATACTTAACTGGGATATCATAATTGATTTCCATAGAAAAAGATATCAGATGACATAATAATATCTTCAAGCAGAATAGTAAAATAAAATAACTTAAATTGATAATACATGTTATATTCTAAATTCTACTAATCCCAAGCTATAGTATGGAGTCAAGGATGAATAACAATATCATTATGAACTATAGTTTTAGCAATAAAAAAATAACATTTCTTATTGTATTAAAAATAGAATTACACTGCACTTTTCAACATTTCGTGTTTTATAATAAACAATCTCAAAAGCAAACATAAAAAAAAGAAGTACGATAAACATGATATATATATGAGATATTAGCCTACATTATTTGATAACTTAAAATAATAAAAAGATAAAACTAAAGATTAATGGTAACTATAGTATAATTTTATGTGATAAAAGCAATCACATAAGAATACAAAAATACTAAAAATTTTGCATGAAAATTCATTCTAAAAATTCCTAATTTTACTCAAAAATTAAGTTATAGTATAAAATGTTCAAAAAATATTATCATTTATTCTTTTTGTTTCATATTTTAATTGAGTCGAGATCAATCTTTCTCCACCTTTATCTTTTTATTGGACAATTCTAGAGTAGTGTCTTCATCATCTACATCAATTGTGATATCATGTTAGAGTTGAATTTCTTGAAAATAATCTCTTTAAATAATAAAGTCCAATACCAAAATCAACTCATTTGTCTTCTACTCCCCTCAAAAATCTTAACCCTAATCCATGAAATAGGTTTGTACATAATGAAGAATAAAAGACAATGTCAAGAGACAAAAAAGAAAAAAGAAGGAATTGAATAAGAATTGCTAGGTTTGTACATGATAAAGAGCAAAAGACAAGATAAGAGTCTAGAAATATATTAGGATATACTTGAATCAATTAAATTTATATTATTACTCATAAAATTGATATGCAAAAGTGACAAAATGTATTGATAATCTTAAACTATAAAACAGACTGTATAGGCCCTCTAACATAATTTTTTAATACAAGCAACCCCCAAGATTAATTTTGAAAATCTCTTGGTTTTATGGAAGAGTTTGGGTGTAAAGAACAAATATTAAATTATCTAATCCGATTAAAGTAGGATCATGTAAGTTAACCCGATACATAAAATTTATTTTAACCAAAACCAGTATATAAGTATTATAATTGACATTGAGATCAAAAATACGTGTGAGATTCTCTTTGACTTTTATACAAACAATATCTATTTAAATAATAATAGTTTAATTAAACTTTGTGATCTGAAAAGAAATCAAACATACAATATAATTAATTATTTTAAAATAATCTAATCTAATAATAAGAAAATAGATGAAAGTACTGTAAAAGCTGTTGTAATTTTATAATTCTTAATTCTTAAACAATCTAATCTATTCTAATAAGAAGAAAATAACAAAGACACATACTTGTTGAAGTAGATAAAAGTACTGTGAAAATGATTATAATTTCTTGATCTAAAAAAAGGTCAAATATATAATATAATTAATTACTTTAAAATAATCTAATAACAAAGGCACGTTCTTGTAGAAGTAGATAAAAAGTTCTATAGAAATTATTGTAATTTCTTAGCTTATATATATTTGTATATGATGTTACATGTGAGAGGATAACAATAATAAATAGAGTTTTATTTAAATAATAGTATAATTAAAATTTGAAACTAACTATGCAGTACTTTGAACTACTTAAATTTTATTCGGTGAGAGATCGTCACTTTGTGTGTAATTATTAATCATATATCATGTGAATAATTGTTTACAGATTGGCATTATTAATCGTGTAGCATGTGAATAATTGTTTACAGTTTGATCATTGATCACATATAAGAGCGAGGGGGTAAATTTGATATTTAATAAATCATCTAATTAACTTAAGCGTACCGTAAACTATTTGAATTTTAGTCAGTGAGAGATCGCCATGTTGTGTGTAATTATTAATCATATAGCATGTGAATAATTATTCTCGGTTTGGCATAATTAATCATATAGCACGTGAATAATTATTTGTAGTTTGATCATTGATCACATATAAGAGTGAGAGGGTAAATTTGGTATTTAATAAATCGTCTAACTTACCTAAGTTGCTCTTTCATTCAGGTTTACATTTCAATTTAAACTATATCATTATCTTCATACTATGTATATTCAATAAAAATTCATCAATTTATCAACTTATTACTTTTACTTAATGGATTAGTATTTGAATTCTAAGGATATTTTTGTCTACTAAAAGATTTTTTTGAACACGTGCTTTTAAAGGAAGTGTGATAAAATATTGTTGGTTTCAACACTTTACCTTCCACATAATTAGTGAGATTTAAAGTCTTAAAATATTAATAATCTAAGAGAAATTTAATAATTTGAAATTCTACTTATAAAATATTAATGATGTAAGCACCAATATCTAAAAAAAACTATTATTACTAAAGAAGAAATAAATCTTGAATTCATAAACATAAAATGGTAAGTTTTATCTGGTCATGGAGGATTTTGTTTAATTATAAAAAATCACTCGCACCTATTGCCTACTTCCACTTTCTATTATCTAGCGACCGAGTATTATAGACATTCAAAAACTTTTTTGTAGAATTTTCAAAGTTAGAATGTGCAAATTCAATTAAGAAAGAAAATATAAATTATGTGACCAATTCCAAAATCTGATATTATAATCTTCCTACATCTTCTCAACTAATTAATTAATTTGTCAAAACTATTAATCTCTAATTTTGGAAAACTATAAAATATAATCTGAGAATGATTTAAACATATTTTGTATACATATGGATTGTATTTTAACAAAATAATTTATATCTATCCAATATTGAATAATATCCAAAATTTTAGGTTAAAGAGTTAAGAGAATCTAATAATACTCATATCTAAACTATATGCTTCATAGAGGCGAGACATATAAAATGAACAACTTAATTTATTTTGTTAAATAATTTATTACAAATCATAAAAGATAATGAGAACCATAAGGATCACATAGCCATCACAAATAAAGATTAAATTTCTCTCTGTGAATTTTGTAGCAAAAGATTTTCAGAGATACTGATAGACTTGCTATAAAATCTACTCTTATAAGATTGATGTCACATGTGTCTTAAATTATGCTTTGTTTAAGGGTTGATTTTAGAAAACTTCTCCTCAACTATAGGGAAAATGTTAAAAAATCCTTCCCCCCAAACTACTTGAAATGAGTAAATCTTTGTTCAACAAATTTGGAGTGTTATAGTTAATCTATCTCAACTTTAAATTTTTGATTTAACATTATGAACTTTTTTCAATTAAACCTTCAAAAATAATATCGTTGAGTCGAATTCATTATGTGATAAGTACTTGACTTGGAAAGACCAAAATATCCCTCAATCATAAAAAAAAATAGCTTGGTTTTTGCTAGATAAAAGAAAAAGTGAAGGTTTAGAGGTAAAAAGAACTGTAAATTGGTCGTAATTGTTTTATTATTGGTTGATAGTTTCTTTTTAACTAAAATGACTTTCTTCAACAGTGCATTTTGACAAAATCATATATTAAAGTCTTTTACATTAAGGGGGTTTGTTAAGAGATGTGTAAAAGACCCGGAGAGCTTTTATAAGACATGCTAAGTCGAAATGTATTTTCTAAAATCACACCAAAGTTGAGAGAGGTTATCTACTACACCTCTATAGTTAGGGAGCTCTGTCGAATTAAATTAGTTGAGTGGTTTTTTGAGACATTTCTCATAGTCAAGAGAGTTTTCAAAAAATTAACTATTCTTTTAAATTTAGCTTATTTACATATTTGTCCCTCAAATGTTTTATAATTCAATATTAGTCCCTAAAGTATAAGCAATTTCAAAAATTTAAGAGAATAATGTAGAATTATTAGAGATTGAAAATCAAGGAAATGATATTTAAATTACCTTTAAATATTGCTCTTGTAGGCAATATATGAAATATTGGCGCTATATCGACTGATATTACAAAATAACTTTTTTAAATTGTTGACCTATAGATAGTACACGTGGAATTAGATAAGATATGATTAAAATTGAATAGATTAGAATAACAATGTAATATTTTAAAAAAACTAAGGGTAATACTGACCATAGAAAGATTTTTTACACCCAGATATTTTTTACATAACCCTACTGAGACACCCCTTTCTCTTATGTTTTCATGAACGCATGCATTTGGAGTTTTCAGGGAAGAACATAAGCTGATGGGTATTTTGGTACTTGAGGAACCAATTTACAAGACCCTTAGAATTTGACAGACGCATGAGCAACTTCCCCTGATTTGAGGGCGTAATATGGAATTAGTGAAGATTTGGGGGGCTACTATTTGAAAAAACACAACTACTATTAGCTAGAACTCAACCCTATCTCCTTCTTCCCTGTACCATAATTCTATGGATCAATTTGCCAAAATTATGGAAGACAAAATGCCCTATATTGCCATGATCATAGTTCAAATGACATTTGCTGTCATGCCCAAAGACCCCAAGGCTGCATTCAATGAAGGCATGGATACGTACATCTTCGTTTTCTATTGGCGAGCAACCGCCACCGTTTGCTTATTGCCTTTAGGCATAATCTTCGCAAAGTAATTTCTTTTTTCTATTTCATGTCTTTTAGTTCATTACATTTTTTTATATTCTTAGTCTTGATGAAATTCATATGATGCTTAGGGAAAAAATGCTCCCCCGTTGCCATTCAAGTTGATGTTCAAGGCTTTCTTTCTCGCATATTTATTTTTTCTTTTTATTACTTTTTCTTTCTTTCTTTCTTTTTCGTAATTGCTTTTATTTGAATTTTAGGTATAGAAATATCTCAAATATGCAAAGCATTGCAATCAACCTTACACCTTACCTCTGCAACAGTGGCTACAGCAATGCAAAATCTCAAGGAGAAATTTTCATAACAGTCTTATTCCCTAATTTATTTTTAAAATTCGACTCATTTCACTTTTATTTAGTGAAATCAACCCAGTTTCTGGTCACGTCAGCATCATGGCTAGAAACCGGGTCGTTTTAAAAAATGATCTTCTAATTAGTTAGGCTTGGTAACTCCGACTAATTAGAAGCAGCTCTAAGGGGTTGCCAACTAAAATAATCGGGGTTGACAACCCTGATTATTGGGGGGACTAATGTCAAAAGTCTCTGCCAAATTGTCATGGTTGACAACCCCTACTATTTGGGAACCAGCCAATTTGGAGCTCGAAATTGGCCAATTGCGAAACATTCAGGACGAAAAAAGTTATCGGGGTTGTCAGGTTTGACAACCCGCCAATTTTTTGTAGAGACTTAGAATTGGTGTATCAAGCACATACTAATTAGTCGGGGTTGTCAATCCTGACTAATTAAACAATACGTTTTTGAGAAATCGACCCAATTTCAGGCCACGAAGCTGAAGTGATAGAAACTGGGTTGATTTCGCTAATAAAAATGAGGTAGGGTCGATTTTTATGATAAAATATGGTAGTGAGTCTATATTGAAAAATTCTCCCAAATCTCAATCCTGTTTTTACTTTTATTCTGGCGGTTTTCTTTGGGTAATTTTGATACGGGTGTATCTCTCTTCGGAACTTAGCGATCCTCATGGGAGTTTGAGGATAGATGATTCTCATGATAACATGAGAATAGGGGTATAAAACAGTATAGTAGAACGCAGGAGGAAACATGGAACGAGACGACGAGCAGCAGATTCGAAGAATCCAGTTTTCAGCTCGTGAGTCGACTCATACATGTACATGAGTCGACTCACCAGGTTGAGTCGACCATGACTGTAATGGGTTGACTCACGAAATCAAGCCCTATTAGCAAAAGTCTCTGACCAATTGACTCATCAGTTATGAGTCGACTCATATGAGGTCATGAGTCGACTCATCTCAGTCATGAGTCGACACATCGACAGTTTCCTGGTTTGTTTGGGTTTCTGTTCACACGAACTCCTGTTGGGTTTTGGCTTGGTTGTTTATCAGATTGTCATCCATGTTTGTACACATATATAAAGGATTGTTTTAGGGTTTCTAAGCAATCTTAGATCATATAGATTCAAAGAGAGATTCTAGTCATTGTATTAGGGTTTAGAGAGGATTGAGAGGTTATTCTCGATTCTAGTGAGATTGTGAGGGAGAGATTTATAATAGTTGATTCTTCATAATCTAGAGAAGGTATTTTCCTTCGGCATATACTGAATTGTGCTTGTGTTTCTGTCATCCTCTTCTCAACCCACCTTTGATAATTCCGCGATCAAAGGTGCTCGCACGGCAACTCATATCAAATTTGTATCATGCTTTTTTTAGATGTCGATTCCTTAAATCTCTTATATTTTCAATTACCCCCCAAACGATTGCAGTTGTTATTTAGCCCTCCAATCATCATCATACAAGTCACTCCAAAATGTCATTTGACCCCCCCAAAACTTTTGGTCATCCATAAAACTCTCGATCATGATGTATGAAGTATTTCTCAACTTATTCCCCAAACTGCGTAAACCCTCAAAATTTCAACATTATGTTAAAATAAACCCTACTTTCAACGTTATTTTCAGAATTTCTCCATAGATTTTGATGAAGTTTCAGAAAACCACCATTATGTCGTTATTGTGATTTTTTTTTTTCCAAATGTCACAAGGGTTTTCGTATAAGACCCAAAAGTTTTGGAGATTAGTGATATGTTCAAAATTTTGAGGGTTATCTCGGAATGAGCCAAAGTTTATGAGGGTTTTATGAACTTTACCCTTAACATTATGAAAGATTTAGGGGATGAATATATGAAAACCTTTTAGATTACATATACAAATCGATTTTCTGATATAAAATAGAAAAATTTCTTATTGATTTTCACCAATTTTATAGGGAGGAAATTCTCATATTGAAAACTTGCCTAGGAATCACCAAGATTGTTGGGAGTGCTGATTTGTATTGTGGGAGCATGATTATTGCATTTTATATAAAGGCCCTCAGTTGAATTCCTTCATTCATAATCACCCAGTTCTCATGGAAGTAGCCATAATAAGACTAACGCTAATCTCTGGACAATGTGGACTTTTCTCATGGATGGGGTCGTATTTTGTTGGGCACTATGGTTTGTGTTACAGGTATCATAGAAGTGCTTATATTTCTTTGGTTAAATTTCAAAAAAACACCAGAAAGTTTGACCTTTTATGAGATAACCCCAAAAGAGTCTAGAATTGTCATTTAACCCCTAAATCTTTTTGCGGTTATCTGAAAAGGCCAGGGGGTTGAAAGACATATCCAAATTTATTGGTTCCTATCTGAAGAGTTTTATAAAATATAATCTATTTCTTTTCTCTTTTTCGAGATAAGTGTACTTATATTTCTATGTACAGGGATTATTTGCGAAGGAATGTTCATCATGGATTTAGCGCTCTGCACTTGTAACTTGTAAGTCTCTTTAGTGCTTTATTGTTGCAATTGTACTTGAGAGAAATATGAATAAATGGAAGCTACACTAGTATGATCGAATATGGATATTATATAATGTAAGTCTCTTTAAAAGCACGAGTTTGGAAAAAATTTTAGTTAGACAAAAATACCATTGTAATTCAAATATTATTCCATTAAGTAAGAGTAAGTTGATAAATTGATAAATTCTTATTGGATATACATAATATGAAGATAAGGATATAATTTAAATTAAAATATAAATCTAAATAAAATTATTAAATGCCAAATTTATAAATATCTACAAAATGAAGGGCGTATATGCAAAAATTAAATAAATTAATGAGACAAATAATGTTTACCCAAAGGTCGAACCCTGGAACAACGTAAACCTACAAATATACATAATGTGGATGAGATATTTAAAAAATCCACCAAACAAATTAAAGAGACAAAAGTCATTCTCGAAATTATAAAAAAGAAAAATTAAGGAATACGAAAATCATACTCCCTTTAAAAGCACGAGTTCGAGAAAAGCTTTCATAGTCAAATTGCACAAAATAAAAATCTAAAAATTTAGAACTTGGCAAAGAAAAGAATAATTGTGTGATATTCTTTCATTAAGATATATAAATATAACTTATAATTTAAGATTTACTATCCCTTTTTCAGAATCTGAAAATAGTCAAGTTGATACTGGTAAAAAAATAGTAATAATAACAGATTAAAAATATCCAGTTAAATAATAAAATCTTTAAAAAATATATGATAGATTAAAAATTAATGTTATTGTATAAATTAAAATAACTACATATAAATTTAATAATATGTTAGAGCAGCAAAAATACATAAGTATCATTAATTGATAGAAGACTAATTCGCAAAAAACAGGTAAAAAACTATAATATAATAGCTTAACATTAATTGATTATAATCTATAAATATTGATCTCTAATAGTAATAATATTTATAGGGTAAAAAATTATAAAGATTTATGTATGTAGAACTATTAGAAAATGTAGAGATATCCTTCAAAAGAATCAAGCAAATTTTATTTCAAATAGAATTCGGAACGTCCACAAATCACTTTAAATTAACACTAACATAATTAAGTTATATTTATCAAAGAAACACCAACTATACACCCTCTGAAAAATATATTGAACAACTTTGTTCCAAATCAAAGAAACATGCTTTATGGAAGATAAAAGAAAAATTACCATGTCATGACTCTGTGTAATCAAAAAATATAAAATCGCCCTTTTTCTTTTTCTTATATAGTATCATGATCCTGAGTGTGACTTTATTTAGGGGTATGACTACTAACGAATGATCAATTTTTAAAGACACGATCAAAGATAATGATGTAATAACACTATTAGAATTCAAGATCTCTAAATATGAAGGTAATATATTTCATTACTAAAATTCTTATATTAAGGTCACTAAATATAAAATTCACCTTATATTTGTCTCAAATTTATAGAGGAGATATGCATGTCATCGTAAATTGCATCATTAATTGTTCGCGGGAAAATTTGTGTTCTTCTTCATTGATTCCATTGTACACTTTCGTAATAGTTTATCGATTACAGAAATCCGGTCTTTTTATAAGATCCGGTTACAATGAAAAATCAAAAAAACAAATGAAAAAGATTACAACTTTCTTTCCTTGTTTGTCGAACGAATCGCGAGCTCCTGTTTTGCGGTCACTCGCTTTGTGTGGGTTCTTTGCCTGCGCCGGTGTTATTTGCCGTGGACCACCACGTGATCTCGATCCGGTCGGATCTACACGATATGACGGGTATTATCTCACGAAGGAAATAATAGCCGAGTGAGGTACTAATTCACCAAGGAAATAGTAGCCCAAGTGTCGAAATCGACCAAGCGAATTCGAGACTCTTCTCGGGATCTAAGAACCAAGCTTAGATCCGGAGGAAAATCGTGTAGATCTTAGATCCGCTCCCTCTCGAACTCTTGCCTTGTTTGACGTTGACGATCGCCGGGCACCGGATCTGGAAGTCCAAGCCTCCAAGCCTTCAAAGTTGAGATCTTTTTTAGATCTGAGTCTTCAATCCAGCAGGGCTTCGCCTCCTCCAAAATCCAACCTCCCAAATGAACAAACACCTGGCCTATTTATAGGCACTCAGAACTGTGCATATGCACAGTTCTGAGCCTAGCCACCCTGGGGTGGCTCGGCTTTGGCCGAGCCACCTCAGGGTGGCTCGGCTTGGGCCGAGCCACCCCGGGTTGGCTCGGTTTCGGCCGAGTTCCCGGGTGTTGGTTCGTTTCGTCATTTTGGATTTTCCGGTGTTTCCGGTTCCGATTCGTTGTTGATTTGGACTTCGATTCGGTTGTGTGGTTGACTTGTTCGGATTCGATTCGTTTTGATCCGATTCCAAATATGGCAGTAAACCCACTTTTGAGTTCGAGTCCGGAATTGATCTTGATTCGATCGTCGTATTACCGAGTTCGCTCTTGTTTAGATGACTCGGTGATTCCCCGAAACGTTGGTTTGATTCCGCGTGCGAGTGGATGCATTCCAATGCTTGGGTGCGATTTGTTGGCTTCGTCGCCTCGTTAACCTGCTCCGTTGCGTATGGCTTGGCTTCAGCGTTGGCGAGCTAACGGTTTTGTTTGGATACGTCGCCCGATGGTCCGTTTGTCGAATTAACGTCGTCGAGCTGTATGGTGGGACCTATAGGCAATTTTATACGCCTACAGATACCCCCTCCAAAGTATTTCAGCCTCGTTCTTTTATAGAAGAGTCTGGAATACTTTGGATGTGATTGTCCCAACCTTCAGTCGGTGTAGCGGGACTTTGGAATAGCTTCTGTCCTGGATTCCTTCGATTCCTTCAGGTCATTCAGTGCTTTGTAGAACGCCTATGAGGATTCCGGTGCTGCATTTATTGTCTGACCGTCGTCGGAATTTTGAACTTGAAGTCGATTTTTGATTTCTTGATTTTTTAGCTCGAGTTGGTTGCTTCAACACAGAACTGATCATCGATTGACTGCGTTGAATCTTTGTTTACAATGCGTTGTCCGGCGTTTAAACTTCATTGCGACGCGTTGTCCGGCGTCCAGGCTTCATTGTGACGCGCTGTTCGACGTTTGACACAGTTTATACTCGTACGTCTGCTGGAGTATTCACAGTTTAAGCTCTTAAGGTATTGGAGCGTGGCGGATACTCGAGTCACGAGACCAATCCATAGAATTGATGCGTCAATGACTCGTACTTATAGAATTTTTGGCAAATTCTCAGCCATCAACGGATTTGATGAGCCTTTACCGACTACCGTTTGAGTCGGGCTAGCATGCAGATTGTCTAAATCCGTTCCGCATGTAACGTTAAGCTAAAAGAGTTAACCATTTTAGTGCTACGATATTGAATACGTAGACTTCGTCTTTCTTATGGGAATAGGCTACCCAGCAACGTGTATTAGACGTTGACTTATCCCTACTTAGGCTTCGGGATAAAAGTACCCCAGAATCGAACTCTGGTGTCTTTTTCAATCGGAAAAAGATTAAACCGGCGACGCGTGTTAGGCGTCGACTTATCCTTGCTTAGGATTCAGGATGAAATTCCCCATGCGTGTAAGGTATGGATTTCGGTGTTATTAATAACAACCTGCCACAATGTTGAATATGCGGACGGGTGTTCTTTTTAACGGTTAAGAACTAACCGGCAGCGCGTGTTAGGTGCAGACTTATCCTTACTTAGGTTTCAGGATAAAATACCCCAGAATCGAACTCTGGTGTCTTTTTCTGCGGAAAAAGACTAAACCGGCAGCGCGTGTTAGGCGCAGACTTATCCCTGCTTAGGTTTCAGGATAAAATACCTAGAATGAATCTAAAATTCTTGGAAAATGATTGGTGTGGGAAGGAAGAATTTTATATTCTATTCCCCAAAAAAGGAAAGGAAACTCGAGGTGGGATCTCCACCCCCAGAATCCGGAAAGGTGAAACTGAGAGTGGGATCTCCACTCCGAGAATCGAAAAGATTCAGATAACCCTAACTGTCGGAAGGTTTGATTACCGAACTAAGGATGAATTTCTCGTTTATCGAGAGTGAATCGTGGTTTTGGTCCTAACTGTAAGAAGGTTTGACCAAGCGAGAGTTTGAGATGACCTTAACTGTAGGAAGGTTTGATCACTCGATTTGAAAGCGGACCTCTCGTTCATTGGAGGAATTGAGAGGGGATTTTGGTTTTGGTCCTAACTGTAGGAAAGTTTGACCAAGTGGGGGGTTTGAGACGATCCTAACTGTAGGAAGGTTTGACCGCTCGATTTGAAAGTGGACCTCTCGTTCATTGAAGGAATCGAGAGGGGATTTTGGTTTTGGTCCTAACTGTATGAAGGTTTGACCAAGTGGGGGGTTTGAGATGATCCTAACTGTAGGAAGGTTTGACCGCTCGATTTGAAAGTGGACCTCTCGTTCATTGAAGGAATCGAGAGGGGATTTTGGTTTTGGTCCTAACTGTAGGAAGGTTTGACCAAGTGGGGGGTTTGAGACGATCCTAACTGTAGGAAGGTTTGACCGCTCGATTTGAAAGTGGACCTCTCGTTCATTGAAGGAATCGAGAGGGGATTTTGGTTTTGGTCCTAACTGTAGGAAGGTTTGACCAAGTGGGGGGTTTGAGACGATCCTAACTGTAGGAAGGTTTGACCGCTCGATTTGAAAGTGGACCTCTCGTTCATTGAAGGAATCGAGAGGGGATTTTGGTTTTGGTCCTAACTGTAGGAAGGTTTGACCAAGAAAAAAAAGGAGAGTAAGAGTACAAATCACTGTAAGATGTTGGTTCGTACAAATTACTCAAAGGGGGTCCCTGATGTTAAGTGATAAGGACTTAACACAAAGGGTTTTGACAATTGGTCAACGATTGATAGACCAAAATTCTTCCCTATTTAATCAAGTGTTCGGAAATTAGGAGTTTTAGTGTTTATCACTTTATTCATCATGACCGGGTTATCCCTAAGAATATTACATTTAACATTCTTCCGGGAACTTCCCGTTACATGAATTATCCACCCCCATCTTTCTTTGCAAAACTGGGTGTATCGTTGTATCAGCTGCACGATCGGGTTATCCTTAAGAATACCACGCATGGCACTCTCCAGGAACTTCCCGTGGAAGAAAGGAAATAGTTTAGACTCATATACCTATTGGAGTATTAAGAAGTAGTTTATACTCGTATACTTTTTGGAGTGTCAGGAAGCAGTTTATACTCATATACCGGTCGGAGTTTTGAGAAGCAGTTTATACTCATATACTCTTCGGAGTGTCAGGAAGCAGTTTATACTCTTATACCGGTCGGAGTTTTGGGATACAGTTTATACTCGTGTACCCACTGGAGTCTCGCCATTCTTGATTGGCTTACTCCAGCATTATGACGCCGGCTTCAACCAAGGTCTGAATACTGTTCTTTAGAGTAAAGCAGGTCTTGGTGGGATGAAGGATCCTCCTGTGGTATGCGCAGTACTTTGGATCCGCAGTGTCGTCAGCTTCCTCCTGATTCGTGATCGGTGGGAGCTTGATCTTGTTATTGTCAAGGAGAGATTTGAAGATGGCTGGAACATCTTCGTCCTTGAAGGAGTACTCTTTTTGAGGCCTCTGATCCGAAGTTTTCTGTTGTCTCCGGGACTGCTGTTGCGACGTTTGATTGGCATCAACAGCTGCTGCAGGTGTCTTGCCCTTACCACGGGAGGCAAAGTTCGAGTTTGGAGGATTGGTCGTCGATCGACTCCTCTCGGCCTTCTTCCTTCGGAGGAAGCGTTCGGCTTGTTCCCCTCGGACCTTCAGGTCTTTCCAAGTGCTGGACGGTGCTGTTCCTATTGCTTCCAACACATCCAATGCGAGGTTGTTGTGGCAAGTTTGAAGGATGAACTCCTCGGTGATCGGGTCCCGGCAATTTAGCGCTTTGTTCCGGAACCTCTTGACGAAGGTTTCGACTAACTCTCCGTCCTTTTGTTTCTCGTCGAGCAACGTTCCGATGGATATCTCGGTGTCGTCGTCGAAGAAGTTGGTGAGGAACATGGTCTCCATATCGTCCCAGCTGCTCACGCTACCTGGCTTGAGGCGGCGGTACCAATCGAAGGCGGCTCCACGAAGAGTGCCAACGAATGACCGCACCATCAGAGGCTCATTGCCGGAGATAACACCCAGGTGCGATTTGAAATAAATCAAATGCTGGGTGGGGGAACCTTTCCCATCGAACGGCGTGAAGTTGATTAGACTAAACTTCGCCGGATAGGGGATTGAATCCCACTCCCTTGGGTATGGACAAGGAATGCCCGTTTTCTTCACCTCTTGAGCGGACATCAAAGTATTGATTTTGCTCTCGAGGCTTTTGATTTTCAAGTTTTCACCTGTATCTTCGTTGGCATCCTCATTACCACCCCCTGCGTTGATGGGGGGGTCATCGGCATTGCGAGTTTCATCCGTATCCGTATGCTTAACTTCTTGAACAACCTGATTACGGTGGCTTGGTTCGCCTTGCTGATTCCTCAGTGCCTGGATTTGCTGCTCATGCATCTCCCTCATGGTCTGCATGGCCATCTGCATCTCGAGCCTGAAGGTCTCCTGTTGTTTGGCCATGGCTTCTTCAAGCATCTTGGCCACTTGTTCTGCGCTTATCATGAATGACTCGCGGGGTTCTTCCTCGCTGGATACAGTGTTGTCAGATGCAACCGCAGAGCAAGCATCCGATTCCTCATCTTCTAAAGGTGGTCTCATCTGAACCCTCCCATATGTCCTTCGTGAGATGGCTCCAGACTGTAAACGGGTTAGACGCCGAGATGCTCCCAGAATTGACTCGAGATCATCCCGTGCCAATGTTCCCTTGTTGGTCATATTAGCGGTGACCCTCGGGAATTCTCCGTCTTCAACCACCGCACTCCTTCGTCGGAAACGCGTAGGCCTTGGCTTTGGCGTTTTAGTGCTGAGCCTTTCAAATACAGAGATTCTCTCAGGGACTGCCTTGACGCAGTTGCACTCAGAGAGTACCGCTCGAATGAGCTTCGAACAAGGACATTGCGTTTCGAGCCTTCGAGGGCTCCTCTTTCTGGATTTGCTCGTACCCCCAGCACGATAGTACAACTCGTCAATTTGATCGGAGTAACCTATCGTGTGTTGGCACGATTTCTCAGGTATAACGTTATCACCATCGGATGACAACGTTTCCTTCTGAGAGCGAATTACCTTATTTGGACTTTCGAGAGTCACTCGCCTCGAAACGTGCCTTTGTGGGCGTGAATTCTCAACGGGCTCCCGAACTTCGATGCGCAAGGTAGTGTGCTTGGGAGCCGTGAACTCCTTGTCATGTTGAGGGTTGTGTCGACCCCCAGCATGCTGATTAGTTCGGAGCTGTCTCAGTGGGCCCAAATGTTCTTGGATTGGAGCTTTGCTTTGCTCCTCGGGAAGTGGACCGAGGCGCTCCAAGACTGACTTCCTTTTCTGGGATGGTCTTACGGGATCTCCCGGAGTAGTTGTGGAAGTCATCGGCGATTTAGATTGATTCGCCGGGAGTTGAATTTTCGAAGGCTGCAGTTGTTGCTCCTTAGTCTGAATCGCCGCTTCAGACTTAGGCCTCCATACTTTGCGAGTTGGTGGCGATTTCTTAGCCACTCCATTCTGCAGCTTCCTACGGGCTTCCTTGACTCGAGCCCGTGCTTGCGCTGATAATACACGGCGCTTGTGAATGCGTTCTTCCAGCGTTGAGCGGTTCCGTTTGACACGGACCCATTCTGTTGTTGGCTGCTTGGAAGAGGCGCTATTCATCTGCTGTTGAGGCTGTTTGCCTCTTTTGCTCTTCAGATCCGCCTTGTAACAGACTCCGTCCACGGATTCCATCGCCTTTGCGAATTGTTTCGCAAGCCGTTGACGTTGCCTTTGGCGGGCTCTCTTCGAGAGAGTCACTACGCCTTCGGTAACGGAGGATTTGGCCAGAGCGGATCTGACCTGGTTGGAGGTTGGGGAGATCTCACCCAATGCAGCTTCGGCATCAAACGGGGCGAGATCTTCGTTGGTAGCTTCAACATCTTCGTACCAACGAAGTTTCCTCTTGGAGGAGAACTTTGGAGACTTGGACTTGCGGGAGGAGGTAGATCCGGACGAGGACGACAGGTACGCCTCGAACTTCTGTTGGTCGAACTCGTATTCGACCTCCTCCACGACCGGGATCGGGATCCGCGGCTGCGACGCAACGATCTCGTCGGCGAGATCGGTGGCTCCCACTGTGGTCGCCAGATTGTTCGCGGTAAAAATCGGGTCTTTCTTCATTGATGTCATTGCACTCTTGATAACAGTTTATCGGTTACAAAAGATCCGGTCTTTTTATAAGATCCGGTTACAATGAAAATCAAAAATAAGAAAAAGAAAGATTACAACTTTTATCCTTGTTTGTCGAACGAATCGC
>BQKN01067461.1:97501-112689 GCA_022839385.1 Asparagus kiusianus | reverse complement strand
TCCTTTAATGGCACTAACGAGCTTGATAGATAAATTTACTACATTTTTACTCAAGAAGCCATTAGTACCGATAATGGTGGTTGTAAGAACATCATCAAAACATAAGGGCTAACAACATTGAGTTATGCTTAATTGAGTTCTCACCTTGTTTAGAGAACAATAATTTGTTGTGAGCTTTAATTGTGAGAGTTGCATATTGTATTATACTTGAACACCGAGAGAAGTGGTTGGTGAGAGAAAGTGTCGGTTCCAAGAGGAGTGAGGTCGGTAGTAAAGCCTAGTGAAAGGTGGTAATTCCGAACACTTGAGGAAGGTGACACGGGCTAGGCCAACACTTAGAGGGTGTGAAGTGTATTTGTAATTGTGTGAAGTATATTTGTGCTTAATTGTGAGGATTCACTTTGTATTATACTAATACACCAAGAGGAGTGTGTGGTGAGAGACGGGGTCATCCCAAGAGGAGTGAGGTAGGTGATAATGCTTAGAGAGATGTTATAATTCCTAACACTTGAGGGAGACATGGGCTAGAGACTAACACTTAAGGTGGTAGTTAGTGTGTTTACATTATGAGTGATTGTAAAGTTTTCGGTGAACTAGAAAACCGAGTGTGAGGTGTAAACGTTTTTGGGTGATCATTGAAAACCCGGTGTGATAGTGGATTTCTCCCCGAGAGTGGGGAGCGGAGACGTATAATGGAAGGTCCGAACTCCATAATCATATTGTGTGTTTGTATTGTTTATTTGCGCACTATAACTCTTATTTGTTTATTGTTATTTTACCCTTATGTTAGTTTAATATCCTTGCACATATCTTGCTTGTATCATATTTACTAGGATATTTGTTAATAAGTTTTAAATTGGTATAAAATCGGAATAGATTAGCATAAACCAGATTCACCCCTCCCCCCTCTAGGGTTCCTTCCTAGTAGCATTAGGATGCTTTCAATTGGTATCAGAGCACTTTCACTTGTGAGATGAGAAGCGAGGAAAAGGCGAGATCTACGACATTTGGAGACGAGGAGTCGTTTCACATCAGTTTCAGAGGCTTGCACACGTGATAAGGCAAGATCATCTGTATCCAAACTCATCCCCATAGTTTTTAATAATTATAAAAGTGTTTAGTCAATGTTTTTATGCTTAAGGCTTAACCTAATATGAAAAAGATGAGATTTTTGATGATAAATCTTAAGCCAGTGCTAGATCATCAGTTTTTCCTAATTGTTTATGATAGTAATGTGATCATGATCATTAGGGGTGATTAAATTTTTATTTTTTAAACTTTATAATTATGTTTAACTCGTGTGTTAACCCTAATTTGTTGTCTAATTGAGTTATAAAGAAGTTCAGTTTTTGTTTTTATCATAGATTGCAGAAAACTGCAGCATGTGTATAATATTTAACTGGAAATTTGAGATATCATATAAACTCCAAACTGAACAAAACTAGTGTCAAATGAAAGCTATATGAACCTATTTTCCAAAATGGAAAACTATTCTAAGAAAGAGTTTTTATAGGGAAAGATATACTCAATTTACTAATAACATGCTCTACAAAAAATTACTGCATGTATGTAACTTTTAACTGAAAATTTGAGATAGCATATAAACTCTAAAATGAACGAAACCAGTTCCAAATGATAGCTATATGGATTTAGTTTTTAAAACAGAAAACTATTATTAAAAAAAGTTTGTCTAAAGAAAGATATACTCAATTTACTAATGATATATTTTATAAAAAACTGAATAGATATGCTGATTTGAAATAATTGATATATTACGTAAAGGTTTCTTTGAGTTTTCATGTTAATTAATCATGTTTAAACCCTTGTGTTGTGATAACTAAGTAAGATAAATATATTTAAATAAATTTTACCTCTGTTCATGAGTAGTTTTTATCATGTGTTGATAATCATTTTGTTTACATATGAGATAATTAAAGAAATTATTTAATTAAGATGTTAAACTCTAATTTGGAAGATATAATAATTTAATTTGATGTCAAATAATTCATGTTGCAAATGTCAAGTATAAAATCTTGTTTTAACGTCATAATATGTACAATTGACATAAGCACTGTTTGTGCACGAAAGAATACGTGTCTTGACAGAGTAGTCAACTACTAAGTTTAGTAGTCGGCTACTCGTGCCCAGTTGAGTATAACAGAAACTGTGTGTTTGCAGAGTAGTCGACTAATATTCTTAATAGTCGACTACTGATACTGATATATGTTATTACAGAGTCTGGATGGACTCAGTGTAGTCGACTACTAAGCCTAGTAGTTGACTATTAAAGCTGTTGCCTGAATTTTTGTTTTGCATCTGTTTGAGATATGTTTGCAGGTTTCGAGCTGCACTTCTTTATACGTAAATTCACCAATAATATAGTAGCACACACATGGGTATGCTGAAAGCAATTATGATAGGTTTTGACCCGATTACTTTGAGAAAGAGTTTAGTATATATTATACACACACCTTCTGGATATCGTTGATGAGCTCAGTTCAGTACTACAGGGGTAGTGCGTCGATATTCTATTTGTACAGGCCATTGAGTCGGGTTTGGATACTTTATCTAGCAGTCCGTCCGCACAAGGGTGCGATGAGGCTTGTGAGCCGTACTTCTACGATACCTATATGGTAGGCTGTTTCGCACTCATGTTACGCACTAAGATCGTGCTGCGACTAATGAGTCGTATACACTGATTAGGATACCTACATGGTAGTCTGTTGCACATGATAATGCTAGGTATCAAAATCTTGCACGGAGTTGCATTAAGATAGTTAAATGATAGCCCGAGTCGTTGGCGGATGTTAATTATGTTTTTGACTCATTACTGAAATATATAACCTAGAACTTTACATTTGAAAGTACACAAGATTTTTGTCGGTATTCATTCTATCTTCCCAGTGACAGTGGAAGATATTATAAATATGACATGTTGATGTCTTTGTTTCGTTTAGTGCTTTTCTTTATTTTCTTAGTTGGGATTAATAATTAGCGATTCACAATTTGAGACATATGGTATATACATGAGGGTTTCCTTGTTTGGATTATTTCGCTCGACGTACCATTCTGGTGTTGTGGATTTCTAATTGTTGATTTTATTTAGATTGTTTATCTTTAGTTCGATATTAATGTTTAGATGTTTATAATTCGGGACATATGGTATATACATGAGGGTTTTCTTGTTTGAATTATTTCGCTTGACGTACTACGTCTCATATTGTAGGTGTCTAAATATTAATTCTATTAGATAAGGGGGGAAATGATCTAGGTAGACTATATTTAGTAGATAGAGCATCCATTCCATCTAGCAGCCCTTCCCCTGGGATCGGATGGAGGTGATCTTGCTATAACGCTCTGACGCTCTTATTGTTGTCTTTTTCTTCTAATATTCTTTCAAGTAATTCGGAGTACCGGATAGTCACAGGATGACGGAGTTCTTGCATAGTCGCTGTCACATGAGATTATTAGAGGCTCCACCGTAGTTTTATATTTTTGTTCACACTTTAGAGTTTATTTCATAGTGTAAAGGCAGTGTGCCTTAGTACGATTTTCAGTTGTTTCTTATCGAGACATATTTATTCATTTTGGATATCAGATGTATTACAGGTTATTCATTAAGACATGATTTATTTATGAGATACTTCTTTCTATATCATGTCTATTGTAGTTATTTCGTTTCTTTTGCCTGTTTTGTACCTGCACTTTATTTTGATTCCACTAGAGATTATTGCTGTGATTGGTAAAATTTGTTATTGTACAGTGTGGGTGCATGGCAGGTTTGACATCTCTGGGTTCATCTTAAACTACAGCCATGTGTGAAAACAGGGACGTCACATATTATGAAATAAGCCTGGACTTACTTTGCGACGAATGGAGACTTGCCTAGGATTGGAATCTAGATTTGATACCCAAGATAGATTCCCACCAACGCATTGCCTATCCTTAATATAAGTTATCCTTATTCCACCCCTAATCCATGTGTCATAATTATAAGTTCTTAGATATGAAGATTGCCAACAAGTTCTTAAATTTTGAAAATCATAAAATTAAAAGAAACCTTAAAAAATATTAAAGTTAAATAAATAAATGATAGTTTCTTAAAATCCGAAGTTTGCAAATCAACTTCTTAAAATCTCAAATCTCAAGTCTCAATCCATGAAATTCTAAAAATTTTAAAAAATAACTCTTTAAAAATCCGAAGTTATGGAAAATAAATTTTAAAATCTAAAAATTACAAAATAACCTTTCTAGAAAATGTCAAATCACCCCCTAATAATCTGAAGAGAGGCGCTACAGGCACACTCTAAGGCACACCACCAACCACACTCCCTCTCGATCTCTCTACAATGCAGGGAGCCCCACATATGATTTTTTAAAAAAATCACATGTAGTGCCCCCTGCACTGTAGAGAGAGAGAGTATGTGGTTGGTGGTGTGCCTTAGAGTATGCTTCTATCATTTCTTTAATCTGAAATTGGTAAGACGGTACTATAACATAAAAAAATAATAAAACAGCGTGATGAAGAACCAAATTGCCCCTAAAAAATTGAAAATTTCCTAATTTCTGTTTCAACATGAAGTAAACAAGGCGATTTTTGGGATTTTAGACATTGTAGTCTCAGGAATTTAAATAGGTGAAACAGAAATATGGAACGAGACTATTAGTCATAATCCCTCCTAATCAATCTCACATTTTGTCCGAATGGACCCAATGCTACTAAGACTGCAAAGTAAACGGTGCCTAACATTCTTAATCAGTCAATCTACAGATCGATTTAGATCTTAGAGCTAAAAACAAGTTGCTCTGTCACTAAAGTACATGCAACAGTAAAATGTAAATGTTTGGATAAATTACACTAAACCCCCCCAAGAATTTTCAGCAATTTGTAGTAAACCCCCAATAACTTTTAAAATTACACTAAATCCCCAATAACTTCGTGGAATCTTCTAGGTAAATTATACCAAACCCACAATGACTTTCAAAATGAATTTTTATGTTGTTTTATGTTCTAATTTATTTGGTGTCTTTGCAAAATGCAAAAAATTGTTAGGTTTTTTTGCAAAATACAAAAGTTATTGGGAGTCTACTGATCTTTTGAACGTTACTGGGGGTTACCGTAAAATGCTTAAAAGTTATGGGGCTTACTGTAATTTATCCTAAATACTTCATTGACGTTCAAGAATAAACGGGGGAAAATAATGCTCTATCATCAGATCTAACTTTCATATTTTTAATCTGTACTAGCATATTCGCATGTGCAATGCACATGCAGAAATATAAAATTTTTATCTAATTAATTTTCTATCGTACAAATTAGTAATTTGATGATTATTTGAGTTAAGCAATTTTATTTTAGAGGTAGTAATTTAAAGTAAAAAACATTCTTAACACAATTTTGTTGGGGAGCTTATTAAAAATAATATAATTGGAGTAAGTGTTCAAAATTGACAAAGAAAAATGGAGAGCATTATTATAATTTAATTATGTGAGTTCATATCTTCTTCTTATGCCATGATTTAGAATGTTCTAGAAATATAAAGGAAAAAGAAGGAAAGAGAAAGGAAAAAATAAAATAAAATAATCTTAATCTCATGTCATAATTTAGAATATTCTAGAAATTCATCCTTTAAAATTGGCAGAATTCCTAAAGATGCAGAAAATTAATGTGTCATATTATAAAGACACAAAAAGTTAACATACGCATATCATAGATATCAAAAAAGTTGACATGAGTCATGTTATAAGTATTTGTATGTCTTTTTATCTTATTAGAAGATAACAACTAATCTTATATTCACCTAAGAATTCTCATCAAATTAAAACTATCCATAGTTAGAAAATTATAATAATTAACTATTTTATAATTTTTATTAAATTATAACTATTCATAATTAAAAATCTCATAATTATATATTTAAATATAGAAATAAAAGAAGGAGAAAAAACTCATGTAAAGAGTCTCTATACATAAAATCATGGATTAATTTAGAAAACCCTTCAACTATTTTAATTTGAGAACCCCCCCTCCCCCCAAACTTTGAGCATATTGTACATAACCCCCCTTAACTATGAAAATAAATAATTTCTTAAAAATTTCTCACTCAATTCCCTTTAAATATGGGATGTGTGTGTCTCAAGAAACCCCTCTCAACAATTTTAATTTGAGAAATCCCCTAAAGTTTGAGCTTATACCCCCCCACCCCCCACCCCAAGGTTAAAAATTTAAGAAATCCCCATGAACTCTTCTCACTTCGTGCCCTAAAAGCTAACATTGTTAGGTCCACATGTGAATTTTTTTAGGATAAAAGAAAGGAGAAAGAGGCAAAAAGCATTGTAAATTCAAAATAACCGGTTAAGGGTTTCTTCATAAATAAAATGGGTTGATATTTAAAAGAGTATTTTACTTATTTTACATTTGGAATGACATGTGGTTGGGGGGGGGGGGGGGTTGGTGAGAAAAGTGTAAAAGATTGGGTGGGAGGCGGAGGGGGTTGTGCGACACCCCGTAGTTTAGGGGGTTTTCCTAATTTTCAAAGTTGAGTGGGTAATCTATAATATGTCCAAAATTTAGGGAGGTTTCTCAAATGAAAATAGTTGAGAGGAGTTTTATAAGACATCCTCCATAGTTGAGGGGGTTCGTCAAAAATTAACCCTAAAATTATATATACAAAATTTTACACGTGTCAAATTATATTTACAGTTGATAAATTAGTCTTTCTCTTAAAATATTTTTGATGAATTTATCATTTTATTTTATTTTTTATTGATTTGATATCATGTCTTTATTGATTTTTATAAAAAGGGGTTCTTGGTTTATCTGTGTCTTCCTTTAAACATTAATAGAATACAAGACACCATAAAAAAATATCATATGATGATTTATAAAATTTAAAACTTTCCTACTTCAAAAATATTCCGTGCGAAAAATAAACAAATTGTTTACACAATGTACCTAAATATTATCTCTTATTCTCCCTATTTTTCTGATAATTTTTAATAATTCTATTGAAATTCTAATGGGTTCTTAAGATTATTCTAGAAATAAATATTTAGATTTTCTTAAGGTATTTTATGGATATTTTAGAACCACGTATATTTTTCTAATCAAGTTAAAATTCTAATGCGAGTAGATTGAGGTTTAAGCGTGAGATTGTTTTAGATTAAAGCAACATGTGAAGACTTTATATCTTATCTAACCGCAATATTTTATTTAATTGCTTCATGTTGCATGGTTTAACTAAATATACTCTTTAGTTCATACCAAATCTCAAAAAAATTTATAATAAAATGTTAACATAAGATGAACTTCCTAGCTAACAAAATCTTTGCAGTTCCTGCACTAAAGAGATATTTTTGGTGTTTTGATCACATGGAGCACCGATATTTTTATATCTTTTTTATTTTTTAAATATTATAAAAAAGGAGAGATATTAAAAGGAGAATTTTATGCTTGTCAAATTTTGAAATAAAAATATCTACATGCTCATTTGGCAAGCTAGCTTTTCCCCCCTCCTTTTGTCTTAGAATATTATAAATAAAGAGTAATATTGTAAAGGAGAGAATGGTGGTTAAACTATCTAACTTTGAACTTAAAATTTTTTAAGTAAATATCATCCACTCTCATATTTTGAATTTCTTTTTAGTTTCAAACTATTTGAAGAAAAAACTCCAATTCAGATTATCTAATTTTCAATGATTTGTTTGCTATAAGTCATTGGTAAAACCCATTTTTATGTTCATATCTATAAAAATAGAGTGTATATAAAAAATAGAAGAGAGAAGTGGCAGTTAAATTTTTTATTTAATTCAATTTATAAGCACATGCATATAACTAAAAAAGAAACCTTTAAGAACCAAACGTCAAATAAATAAAAAGAATCAGACTTCTCGCCTTCCAAACTAATGGTGCAGGTTTAGTTCTTGCTATCCACTTCATATTGCTAATTCCACATGTAACAGTCACTCATGCAAGCACGAGTAAAATAATTGTAAGCAATGAAAAGAAGAAAAAAGGGGTGTTTCCTCAAATTGATACGCGGAATTAATGATATACCCTTCAAACTTCTATTATGATAGGAGATGTCCTTCAACCATTTTGGTACTACTAAGACTTTAATATAATAGTATTGATTTACAAAAATGGGACAACCTTTAGAGAGAAACCAAACAACTCCATTTTTAGCCCTTAATTCCCTTAGTTTGAATAGGATAAAAAACTCTATTATAATGAGACTCTATCTCTTAATAACAATAGAATTCTACTCTATCAAACTACATACATGAATTTACGCATGTTGTGTATGGTTATGAGATAGACATCCAAATAAGTAGGTGGATAATATCTTATATTAGATATAAGATATTCATAATCCTAATGAGTATAGGATTCTATCTCTAAGACCTTACATATAGATATAAGGTTTTTCATGATGGGTTAGACAAGAAATACACCATAAATATTCATGTAGCTGTCATCTTCTTCTCCATTCACATTCTACGTACTTTGTAGGATAGTTGCGGGGGTAATATGCGGGGGCTTCTCGCTGGTTACACGATATGGTCACCTTCCAGCCTGTTGATCAAGAAAGGCGTGACAATCATAGAGAAACAATCCGTTTGGTAAATCCTAGAATTGTTATTATTGTTCCTAGATGCATACCCGGATTTTTTTTATTTTCGCTATGCATAATCTAGTTATAGATTATCCTATTGCATGTGTATAGTTATACGAAGCTTACATTGGTATCAAAGCCAGATCTAGGATCGTTCTTCAGCTTTTTAAAATGGTTTTTGCCATAGAACAGAAAAATAGAATTTTTATTACGAAAAGGTTCAATACTTTTATTATAAATACAATTTTTGGAATTAAAATTTTAATCTTTGACATCCGAGATGTCAAATCTATGAAAAAGACTCATTTTTATGAAATTAGTCAGCCTTTTGTTTCCTATAATTAAGATATTTATTAAAACAATTTTCTTTTAAGCAGGGATTAAGAAAACGAGGATTTAAAAAAGGATTTTTTGATTTAAACATTCAGCAAAACCCTAGCTACCGACTAGCGCCTGGGGCGCCGGTAGGCGGCATGGGTAGCTAAAGCAACCCTGAGCTAGGTGTCAGAGGCCACCAACCAACACTAGACGTTGAAGTGGCCATTGGTTCCACCAATTTTAGAAGAAGAGGGAGAGGTATGCCTCCATGGCGGGCCCCAACGACGACGGTGTTAGGCACCACCACTGATCAACAGGCAAATAGGACCTGCATTAGCTCTACTGTCGACTAGGCTATCTAAAAATCACTGCATATAGCTAATCCCCACAAAATACAAATGATGGAGGTCACGATCTGACGACTTTCATATCAATCACTGAGAGTTACAATTTAACGATTCTCACAACAACTGATGATGTAAGTTACAATCTGACAACTTTGGCAACAACAAACGAGAGTTACAAATTGACGACTCTCACATCTCAAAGAACCAAAGGCCAGGATTACAATATGACAATACTTGCAACACTCTAACAGAAGAGATTACAAGTTGATGATCTCTTCAAAGCAACACGCAGAAGTCATCACCGTGTTCTAAGTTTAAAACGCAGAGCTTACTACCACGTTCTAAGTTCAATACGCCAAAGTCATCATCGTGTTCTAAGCTCAAAATACGGAGCTCACCACCACGTTCCAAGTTCAACATGTGGAAGTCATCACCGCGTTCCAAGCTCAAAACGCGAAGCTCACTATCGTGTTCCAAGTTCGACAAGTGGAAGTCATCACCGCGTTTCAAGCTCAAAACACGGAGCTCACCACCTGTTCCAAGCTCAAAACATGGAGTTCACCACCGTGTTCCAAGTTCAAAACGCGAAGCTCACTACCACATTTTCAGTTCTATAAGCGAGGGTCATTTTCAGAATACGAATCTCACGTTTGACCCATTCAAACACATTTTAAATGGTGTAGGCATTAAAAAATGCCGAACTTCAAGATATAACGAAGGTCGTCCTAGGGACGAACCTCATCTTGGTCAAAAATGAGACTCATTACCCAGCGAGGAGCTATATCAAAAACGAGGCTCACCAGGCAGTGAGGCTCAACAAACTCATCATTGGAAACGAGGTTCGAAGCTCGTTGTTGGATACGAGGTTCGAAGCTCACCAGTGGAAACGAGGTTCAAAGCTCGTAGTTGGATACAAGGTTCGAAGCTCACCAGTGGATACAAGGTTCGAAGTTCATCATTGGATACGAAGTTCGAAGCTCGTCATTGGAAACGAGATTCGGAGCTCATCACCAAATGTGAAGCTCATTAGTGAAGACAAGGCTCATCAAAAGGGAATTCACAAGACTTGCTACGCAGTTGAACTCAGAAGACAAAGTTTGTTAGTGGATACGAAGCTCGTCAGACGACATCAGTGAAGATAGAGTTCGCTATACTACAAAGTTGGCCTTAGAAGATGAACATTGCTGCATATTAAGGCTCGTCTAATCAGATAAACTTCGTCATGCAGCGAAGCTCGTCATCCATAGACATCCAGATGGTAATTGGTTTGGGGACTTAGTCAGCCACGTAGGCTAAACTTCAGGAGCACGTTTCACCCCATTAACTAATGTGGACTGAATTGAAGGAATTAGTGGCACCCTCTACCCATAATTTTAGCACGTTGGTTACGTACTGAAACCTTATAAATAGCCATGAGAAGCTATGAAGAAGGGACTTTTTTTGGAGACTTCTGGAGGAGTTTTGGCAATCGCGTGAAGAGAGATTATCGTCTGCGTTTTCATGATCCAAGCCACCATCAGAAGTTTTTATGATCTTGTTCTGATCGTCAACGGGAAGCAATATCGGCTTGAGTATCAAGAGAAGCATCCTTTCGCCACCAAGAATCCACTTTTAAACAAAAGAGAAGTCAAATTGATGTCAATTTAAACCTCATTTCCAAAGTTTAAAATGATGAAGGTCACGTCTCTTGCGGAGCTCTTATTTCGAGACTCAGTTGAGACTAGTTTGAACCTTGTCTTTAAAGGCCAAAATGACGAAGGTCATTATTTTGATCAAACTCAAATATCAAGACTTAATTGATGTCAATTTGAACCTCGTTTCCAAAGTTCAAAATGATGAAGGTTACTGTTTCAACCAAGTTTGATAGTCGAGATTTAGTTGGAATCAGTCGAACCTCGTCTTCAATTTCAAAACTACGAAGGTTACTGTTTCAACCAAGTTCGATAATCGAGATTTAGTTGGAATCAATCGAACCTTGTCTTCAATTTTAAAACAACAAAGGTCACTGTTTTAAACAAGTTCGATAATCGAGATCTAGTTAGAATCAGTCGAACCTCGTCTGCAATTTTAAAACAGACGAAGGTCATTATCTCAATCAAGCACTAGTTGAGATACTTTGAAGCTCATCTTATAACTCGGTTAAGAGATTGGCTCATGTCGATTAACACTCCTTCGAACCTTGTCTTAAAATTCTAAGACTTGGTTTTCGACAGTTATCTGACAGTTTTTGAAATAATGAAATTCGTTGCACCCCACATCAGAATTATGGAGTTTATCATGACATCTTTCAAAAGTTCTAAGTGTTGAGACTTGTTAAGACATGTCTTATGCATTGCGCGACTAATGAACTTTATTAAAGAAGAACCAAAATGCACAAAGGAGAAAGTTAACTGATAAAGCATAACTGTATTGATAAAATATCATTATAAATGTTCAAGAGTTTGGTGGATTTCCTCACCAAGTTGGCCTATGGATTATTGGTGTGCCATTTCAACCTTAACCATAACTTGCTTGTGCAAATCATCATAAGAAGACACCTTCACATTACTTACGGTATTGCTTAGCCTCTCCAAATCATCATATTCAACCTGAAGCAGTGTTTGATGTTCTGCCCACTGAGCTGCCAAGGTTTGCCACATTTCTATTGCGCTCTTCAACTCATTCTCTGCTTTTGCCAGCTTAGATTGGATGTCAGCAAGCGCAGCTCTATAAGATTCGACTAAGTATTGATAGTTGCGTTCAACATCAACGACCCTTCTGTTCTCGCTAGACAATTTTTCGCTGACTTTTCCGAGCTCTCTGACCTTTTGTCTCTTCTTAAGCACTTGACTTTTGAGCTCAAACAAAGAATCATCCCTTTGCCTTAAGAGCTGCATGGCGCGTTCTTCAGCTATAGGGAGGAGGGACTGATTGCGACGGTCTTACCACTTTTTAAAAAGGCTTTTAACCTTTACCAAATTCATCCAATAAGGCAGCGTAGCTATATCGCTAGTCAAGTTCTGCATCACATACAAAAGAGGTTCCAGCACCGCCTTAATCCTAGCAAAATTCCCGCCACGATCCAATACATGAGTAGGGGATTCCCTTAGAATGGTGAGGAAATTATTCCGGACCATCGACATCCTAAATTCTTTTGACGAGTCGAAAGAAGAAGATGGTGTAGCATGGGAAGGCATCGCTTCCGACTGGCCAGTAGACGTAGCCGTTATTTCTAATGAGGTGAACACAGTGATTGCTGCAATGGTTGTAGGAGTAGTGACAATGGCTGCAGGAGTGGCAACGATAGTGGCAGGAATAGCAGAAACATGGTGGATGCTGGAGTGGAAATTTCCATTAAGGTGATAGAGCTGTCGGGCACAACACTCCTAGTCATTCCAGCCTCGGCTCTGGAAGTTACAACCAAAGCAACTTTGGTTTTAACAGTTGTCTCAAGAGTAAAAGTTGTATCTGCAACTGCTCTAGTCTTAATTGTTGTACTCGGAGCAACCTTAACTTCGGTTGGAATAACAGGGGTAACAAGAGTGTCCTCTATAGTTACATCGTGTTCAGAGTGTGATCTTACACAGAGTCGAGATAGAAGAACATCATCCTCAAACTCTAGCTCTGTTTCAAACCCAATTGGTTCAACGGGAGGAGAGATCACTATTGTAACTTCTCGCCTTGGCCTCTTCATGACACGTTTAACTCTTCGCATAAGTGCTGGCTCCTTAGACTTCTCCCCCACTTGCCTTGAAGCTTCAGCTCCTTCAACTCATTCTGTGAAAGGAATGTTAGAGGATAAACATCGACAAAATGATAATTCAAAGTTAAGACTAGCATACCAGTAGGTCCTATGGCGGGGTTGGGTTCCCCATGCACAGCTTCAGTGGATTGTCGAGAGGAGAGTCAACTCTCAGAAGCCTCATGCTAAAAATGCTCAAATGGCTCATCAGCAAGAGTGGGATCCCCAAATTTGCCAAAAGCAGTTTTGGTTCCAAGAGCCTCATCCTCCCTAGCAACGGTGGGTATATTACTCCCGTATTCATCAATGCATGGAGATCTCGAAAGTGTGCTCCCATCCAGAGCCACATCCACCTCTTCTCGAGTCTCATGAGGACTAGAAGGTCAGGATTCTTCCGCATTAATATTTTCTTTAGCATAGAAGAGTTCTTTAAGTCCCGGTATATGACTCATATTTGAAGTGTTTCCGGATCTATAACAACATCGAATGAAGCGTAATCCCGACGAGTTGATGTTGAAGTTTAGGATCACCATATTCGCCATGCACTGCTATTTGCAATAAGCAAGTGTCGCCTGAGGCTAAGGATCATGTTGTGGGAGTGAGAAGCGAGCACCGGTACCACCAGCGATGGTCCAATACTAAGCCCCTGCTCCGATAACTAAACTACAACCCTCAGATTGTAATTGGGTCTTGGGGTTATCAATGTACAATTGGTCATAACCAAATTGGTGGGCAAAGCGACAAGGCAGATATAGCTCTATTACATATATGGGGCTAAAGAGGTAAATGAGATACCCAGGATGAATGTTTAGGAGCTATGTGAAGCAACCAAGTGATAGGGTAGTGTAGCCCTGATCATTGGATTCATCTACTAAAGCTTGGTCGTAGCTGGTCCCGGGAAAATGAGGAAAACACCGGTTGAACTCGAAATTCTTATGATCCCGGAGAATACATCTCACCAAGGCCATATAATGCTTACTCCAATCTGAGTTTTCCAACCTCTGTATGAAAGGAGTAGTTTATCCCTCTACACGAGCGGAGGGCACGCCCATAAGTATGGGACAATGCATGACGAACCACACCATGAGATAGGCGTAAGGCAATTCTACCTTAGGGTTCTCAGCACCGTGAGAAAAAGCATAACATAAACGCCGCAATCCCCAATGGACACGGGCGAGCATGGTGGGTAGAAGAGCATATTGACGGCCGTGCACCAAACAAACGGCTAGAAATACCACCTATACTGGTAATGCATCAAAACTGTCGAAAGGAACAACAATATGTTTGAGCCATAACACGAGATATACTGCCAGTAAGGCCTTGGAAGAAATAGGCTCCCCACATTGAAAAAAGTAATTGTCAAATATTGTGCCTGCTGGGTAGCCATGCTCATCTAAAGATGTCACATAAGAAAGGGATAGATTGGAGAGTATACGTCGAGACAGTTCACCCGCCTCACAAGGACCCAATGGTACTATGGGGTCCTTCTTATGATTCAAATTCTGAAAGAGGTAATGCGCCCAGATGTTGTGGCTGAAGAGCTTTTCACCTTTCTTATCAGCTCATTCCTCTACATTCAGACAAATGTACTAGTGGCACATTACCTCCCAATAAGTTTTAACAACTTGAGGGTGTTTCTTCTCTAAATCGGTTAGCTCATTGTATCCCGGGACATATTCCTCATAAGGGTATCTTCCGTATGGCAACCGGAGACTTTAGCCATCTCATGAAGAGTAATCCCCAATTTATTGTTTGGAGTGAAGAAGGTACGAGTGTCGGGATTATATAACTCCAACATATCGAAGAATTAGTGAGAGTTAGTTCTTAAATCAAGTTGTGTCACCCTAATGGGAGCATAAAGCCCAAATCTCCACAGGTCCTCCTAATTCTCCTGCAAGATGTATTCAGTGATATGAGACCACCACTGGGTAGGACTCCAACGAGACCAACCATGAGTCCTAAAGTCCTTAGCTGAGAATTATCCCTTTAAGATGAAGAATGCACGCCAAAGGTGTAATGACCGTGAAATTTTAATACTAGTTAAAATAATTTTCTAATATTTTTAAATATTTAATTATTATTTTTAAAAGAGTATTTGTATTTTTGTTAATTTTTTGTAATTTTCTATGATTTAAAATCCAAATTTTATATTTATATAAATAATTTTAATATCTATAAATTTATTTT
>BQKN01067461.1:14233-97101 GCA_022839385.1 Asparagus kiusianus | reverse complement strand
ATATATATATATATATATATACTTTCTTTCCGTTTTTTTATTCCTGTTCACAACAGCCGCTGCAATTCTTTCTTCTTCTCTTCTTCCCCAAACACCCGAACCCATCCACCACCTAACACCCCTAGCTCGCGTCACCTCCCCACCGCGCCGGCCTTATCGGCCCAACTCCGGCCAGCACTCCCCTTCTTCGCCTTCATCCCCCGTCGCTCCCCTCTTGCCCTCGAGCTCGCTGCTAGCCGAGCCTTCTACGCCGCCCCTTGTAGCCAACCCAGACCCGAGCCGCGCTCAGCTCAACCCTAACAGCCCAGATCCGCCTCCACCTCGCCAAGCCAACGCCGACGACCAGCACGCCTCGCTGTCCCGCAGCCCTACCGACGACCACCCAGCCTCCCGAACTCGACGCCAGCAGCCACCTCGCCGCCGCAGCAACCGCTGCAGACCACACCAGGTCAGCCCGCCACCGCTGCAGGCCAGCAACCATCGCCTCCTCCTCTAC
The DNA here is from genome assembly GCA_022839385.1 of Asparagus kiusianus. Classification (NCBI taxonomy): domain Eukaryota; kingdom Viridiplantae; phylum Streptophyta; class Magnoliopsida; order Asparagales; family Asparagaceae; genus Asparagus; species Asparagus kiusianus. Next base: position 96,605 of record BQKN01067461.1, on the reverse strand, counting down.
TGCGTCGAGCCGTCGTCGGCAGCCCCGAGCCGCCAAACCCCGCTTCTCACGTCGGATCCGATCTGTGTTGCAGGCAAGATCTCGTGTTTACCTTCGTTTTCTTATTTAATGGTTAATTATTTCAATTAAGTTGTATTAAGGTAGCTAAATTATTTTGTGGTTAATATCGTGCTATTATGATGATTATATGTAGATAAATTATTTTGTGGTTAATATTGTTGTTAGTATGATTATTATATGTAGTTAAATTATTATTGTGGTTAATTATTATTACGATTATTATCGTTATGCGGTTGATGTGTACAACCGAATATTTGCGTGGGATGAAGATGACCAATTAGTTATGTACGTGTAGAGTTTAATTGTTAATTTTTGTTAAATATATTTAATGTATATGAATATGAATGACAAGTTAGGGTTATGTTAGAATTTGCGAACTATTAGAGAAAGAATTTATGAATATATATATATATATATATAAACTAATTTTTTAAATGATTATTTTGTAGAAGTTATAACGAGGGATAGTTTTCAAAATTTATTAATAGAAAGAATATTTCATTTATTAAGAACATAGAACTGATCGTCGTAGAGCGTGACATTTCATGTACGTAACAATATTAGTTTCCTATTTTCTTTTTTCTACAATTTCATGTTGTAGAATAATTAAGTACGGGTAACTTGCATGAGGAGTTTGGATATTCCAGTAGTGATGAAGTCCCTTATGTATGTATTCATGCTGTAGTATTTTGTTTATGTATTTCATGTTCATTATAATTCTCATTTCTACTTTATAAACCCGCGTAATCATGTTTAACATGCCTTACTATATTTATGATCTGTTGATGTGTTTAGAACCTTAGTAGTTCATGATTTAGTAGCCTTGTGCGTCATGAACAGACTTAGTGATATGTGTGAGTAAGTTGACTGGTTTAGGCGGTGAACCCGAGTTTCCAATGAGATTATGGTTGACTTAGAAATGCGAGAAGAGTTGGGATGGAGAAGTCATGGTTCATGTAATCAGATAAGGTTATTGATATATCTTCCAGGCTCGTACCAGTGGATCGGTATCGTCACTGGGGTTGATTTGATGAGTTACAGTGGATCGGTGTCACCACTGGGGTTGGTTGGTTGGACCAAAGTAGATCGGTGTCACTACTTTGGTTCATGAATTTATTTGATTGGATTCACGTAGGGGATATGTGAACAATTAGTTATCCAATGATATGAGCGTTGACTCTGTGTGATGTGAATCAGTTATCTGTTTTAGAATGGCTAGTTACATGACTTCGATTCTTGGCTAAGTATGATTTTTGTGAGATGTAGATCAGTTATATTTCTTTTCATACATAGATCAGGATTAATATTTAATTATTTATAATTTGAGACATATGAGTATATACATGAGGGTTTCCTTATTTGGATTATTTTGCTCGACGTACTACGTCTCTTGTTATAGATTTTTAAGTATTAATCTCATCTAGTTGTATGACTTTGTTACTTGGATAATTATCCTGATGGCTAGCTGCATGATCTTGTTATTTGTTTGATTTCTTTTGGATTCTTGACTATTATATACTATTGGTGGATTTTATCTAGTTTTTAGTATCTAGCTGTATGCTTCTATTTATTATTACTGTTTTTACCTTGGTCATTCGACCGTTCTTATTTCTCCCTTGTGGGATCTTTTCATGTGCCATGCACGCTGACGTACACCTATTTTCTCTGATGTACATCAGATTTAGGAGACAGACAGCCTCAGTTCAGAATCGTACAAGAGCCAGAGGATTCTCAATAGGAGCGCCTTGTAGATAGAGTAGAAGAACAAGCTGAGGCGTAGTAGTTTTCTTCTGTAGTAGCTGATGAATACTAGAACTCTTTGACAATATTTCTTTGGTTTGATGATGAATTTAGTTATTTTATCAGTACTTCTTTTTATTATGGACTATGTATTTTATTCTTAGTTGGATCGTTTTTGTAATAAGCGTATGTTTGACTCATATTTTTATCTGGGATGATTTATCATTGATGATATGTTTATTTTTATTCTGGATTGTCTTTATATTCTTGCCATTGTGATCGGGGACCTGTGATTGAGATTTATATATTTAACGCGGACTTGTTCACATTCCGATTCCCAGGTATTTTGGGAAGCGGGGCGTGACAGGTTTTAGTGATGGCCCATGTAGGTCACGGTTCCGAGTCCTCACTAATAAGAATATAGTAGAAAATTTAGATACATATCATATTTTATCTACAATTAAATTCTTATACTATTATTTTAATAACTATGTTTTAGTTCTTATTTCCTAATATATTATTTTAATTTTAACCTTAATTTTCCTTTTGATCCTCGTTTTCCTTCAGAACCATACACTACTAAATAATGAGGCATCCTAGACGAAAAATTCCGTCTAGGATACCCAGAATTTCGTCTAGGATGCGTATTCTAGACAGAATTCCGTTTAGAATACGCGTCTAGTATGTTTTCGTTTAGGATGTAGTATTCTAGACGGAAATTCCGTCTAGAATACATCCTAGACGGATTATTCTAGACGGAATTCAAAACCGTCTAGAATACATCCTGGACGGATTATTCTAGACGTAATTTTCGTCTAGAATACTACATCCTAGACGGAAATAATTTCCGTCTAGGATGGGTATCCTAGACGGAAATTTCCGTCTAGGATAACCATTCTAGACGGAATTTCCGTCTAGGCTGTTTTTTATTTTTATTTTATTTTTTTTCCAAAAAACAAGTATCCTAGACGGAATTTGAGCATCCTAGACGGAATTTCCGTCTAGGATGCTGTGCTACAGTGTTTTTTTTGTAGATTCTATTTTTAGTGCATGTACACAATATTGAACAACAACAAATTATATTCATATCCAACACAATCTAATTATATTCCAATATCAAATCCAATTATATTCAAACAATACATTTTTTGCAAAATAGTAGAGAGATACATAAATTGTTTACAAACTTTTACTTAAATTATTTACAAGAGGTTCTGTATGCTCCATCGCACAACATTACGCACAATTCCTCCATCCACCCGATCTCTGCATTCAAACTTCTGAAAAATTTGCCCCACGTATATGTGACGCCCCTGGGTTCACACACGGCTGCAGTCCGAGGTGAAACCATGGATGTCAAACCTGCCATGCACCACACCGTGCAATAACACGTTTCACCATCACAATCACTATCTCTCTAGTGGAATCAACAACAGGTGTAAGTACAAAGCAAGTAAAAAAGTGAATCAACAATACTGGATGAAATGATAGAACATAATACATCTCATCAACGAAATAAACTGAAGAACATAGTCAAGGTCTGAAATGAAATAAAATGGAGTTCTTACAAGTCTCAAATATAGTAAGTCTGAGTAAAGGAAATAAGGCGACACAGCCTTTACAACTTCTAGAATAAACTCTCAAATGTCTGACAACACTACAGTGGAGCTCAAAGAAAATAATACATAGATAATATAAAAAGGCTGGACACTAAAGTAGTCCGCTAACCACCTGCGACTCTCTGTGCTCCTGGCTCGTGACCTGAAAGGGGGAGGGACAACGAGCGTCAAAGCGCTAGCGAGCAACATCACAACCAACCCCAAGGGATAAGGCTCGTTGTATAAGAAAATACAGTAATGTATAATAGCATTAAATTATTATACAAACAGATATGGGTCTTAGTACTTAGGGAAATACAACACGAGCATAGGTACGTCGAGCAAAATAATCCAAACAAGGAAACCCTCATGTATATACCTTGTATCTCAAATTGTAGATCCCTAAACACCAAGCCCGGAGTCTAATACATGAACAATAAAGAAAAGATAACAATCACATTTCTAACAATAAACATATCTATGTCAAAATCTCGTAGTCGAAATAAGTGTTATGCACAGCTCATGCCACTATCATGTCCAACTACATAAAAATGTCATACTCAAATACCCAAGTGTGTATTATGCTCAAGGTCCAGCAAAGATTGCCCAACACGGGGTCTTTAGTCGCTTATAGTCCAACACGAGGACTTTAGTCGCTTATAGTCCAACACGAGGACTTTAGTCGCTTATAGTCCAACACGAGGACTTTAGTCGCTTATAGTCCAACACGAGGACTTTACGTGAACTATGAAGTTACCACTAGTAATAGAGTGTCCATTCAACTCTTATACGCCTTGCTATACAATTCTAAACTTTGTATCAGGAAGAGTCATCTTACATGTATAACATATGAGTTCAATCTATATGTGTGTATACAGCATATGATTAAACAGAAACACAAAGAAAACAGGAAAATCTCGGATGAGTCGACTCATGCACTCTTATGAGTCGACTCATGCCTCATGGGTCGACTCGTATACTGACGAGTCGACTCAGCAGAAGATAAAAGACAACAGGAACGACTTTGTGAGTCGACTCATGATTAGTCATGAGTCGACTCGACATGATGAGTCGACTCATGATGAGTCGTGAGTCGACTCACGAGCTGAAATCTGTATTTTTTATGAACTGAACTTGTTCTACTCGTCCCACATTTCATTCTTTTCAAGTATACATACATCTAGCCTTCATTTTTAGACTATTACACAGTGAGAAAATATATATTGCACATGAAACAAATACTTGCATGTTAACACTAACATTTAAATCCCTAAACATGAAGGACAACATCAAATTAATATAAAAACTCATGTTTTTATTCTTTAAACAAAATTCCAGATCTGGGTTTTCATCAAAACTTGTTGGGGAAGTTTTAAAAATCTGAAACGCGTGATCTTGAACTTTTCACTAGTAAGAACATCATTTTATATTCGAAAATACATCTTAGGCTCAACAAAATTCGTGAAAAACATTTATGAAAACATAAAAACAAGGGAGAGGAGTTTGGCGAGATGTCACTCGCCTTAGATGTGGTGGAAGACTATCCTCTTTGTTGAAATCCAAAAGAAACGCTGAAATCCCCCTTGAAACGCCCCCAAAAATCACCAAGAACAACTAGGGTTAGAGAGAGAGGGGAGAGGCTAGGGTTTCTGAGGAGTTCTCTTCAGAAAATAGGTGTTTTCGGGTGTAAAACAATATATAAGAGCCAAAGAAACCCGACCCGAAACCCACAAACCCGAACTGAAAAAGGCCAGAAAAACCCGATGAGTCAACTCATGACTTATGATGGGTCGACTCATGGTCATGGGTCGACTCATAATTTTTATGAGTCGACTCAGCAGAAGAAAATTGAAACATGACTCGATTTCATGAGTCGACTTATGACAGGCGCAAGTCGACTCAACCTGATCAGTCGACTCATGACATGTTATGAGTCGACTCGTGAACAAAAATCTGCATACTTCGATTTCTTTTGCACACTATTTGCAAACTTGCAACTCATCCTCATACCTGAGGCATATACACATGCTCATAGCTCAAATATCATTTTCCATGCATGACCATGCAACAAAGATATTTATAATATATATTAAATATCTTTATTCACTCGTATTCACACTTGTAAGTTGTCAAAATCAACGGGGTCTTACAGTATAGGAATAAAAGTCATAATAGTTTTACCCAAATCAACACTTTTAAGCGTCTCGAATCTCAACAGAACATTAACCATAATAAATTTCCATATGTTTGCCTAAAAAAATAAAGAAATAAAAATGACACCTGAAGAAAGGGAAGCCTAGCTGCAGCCTCAAAGAGAACAGAACTAGATCCAGATATCTGAGAAAAAACATGAGACTTTTAAACAATCATAGTAAATACACTCTTTCCCAACAGCTGTAGGATCAAATAGAATAGCAAAAGTGGGAATATTAAATGCACATTATCACCTAAAGTCATAATTCTAACCCTTCATTTCACAAGAAGAGCACATAGCATCACTCTGTCCACCAGTCGATTTGTCCCGTTATCATTTACTACACTCTCAATAAAGCCACTGAGTACACGAGATGTGAGAATAACCGGTATCAAGTTAGAATTTACTTGTGAAACAAGAAAGTTAGATGAGTATCTGCGAAAAACTCAAGGATAAACTATTAAACATTATTGTTGTGACTAATATCAAAGCAAACTCATACGTGGAAAAAAATTTTATAAAAAAAGGCGAAAAAGGAAGTCTAACCTAACTCCTTGAGATCCATCAAAAGTGCACAAACCAATCCTGGAACGATCCTTGTCTGGTTGTTCCTGCAAAAATTAACAGGGACTCAGAGCATTTAACATGCATAACGATGTAGAAAACTAAATCAAATTTAAATGCAAAATCAACGTCACAAGTAATCCTAACCTTTTCCACCAACATAGTAAGAAATTTTTCCCCATATTGTGCGATTACAGCCTTGCATTCTTGGCTAACAAATAATATATATATTTTACATATACAAGCAAAATATATGAATATTTATCCTGATCATCAGACATCCCAATTTTGCACTAGGAAAACAGCTGACCAACATCGTCAACATAATATGAACAAGATGTACAAAAACACATTACACACATATTATCGCAAATAACTAAATTGATACAACAACAAAGTATGAGAATTTTATAGAGAACATATTTCAAAATGAACTTGTCGAATACACACCAACGCGTAGAACAAAGGCTCAGAACAAATTATCATAGAGAACCCAAGTCCCATAATATGGTAAGCATAAATTATTATAGAATCTCACATCACCAAAAAATCTAGTTCAATTACTCATAGAAGTACAGAATCAACTAACAGTTAATTTTTACAAGGCTCATGCTTTATCCACATCAACAAAGCAATGAAATCTTTCACTCTTCCAATCCTCTGAAATTCTAGCAAATGGAAGACACTTTCAATAAAACACTTCCTAGAAATTAGGATTAATGCATGGTACCCCAAATCTGATAAATGCACGTGTTATTCTCCAAAGTGATTTCTTCCCTAATGATTCAAAGCACTCCGAATTCACAAAAAAATGCATGCATTGCTTATTGTGAAAACTTGCAGTGGCCCTCATGACAAGGCATCTTCTTCAACTTCAGTGGATGAACTATCATCAAAGTATTAACACAACGATTAAAATGTCAATCTTATAAGCAGAGAAGCTCATGAACAAATGACTTGCAGAAGAATTATTTTAAAGTGGGGGAAAATAACTAGACTTCACTAAAAATGAAGATGAACATAATTCCCAATAAATTTTGCATTTTGCCAGAGGATTGATAAGAAGAATGCCAAATGAAAACAGTGATTACTCTGAGTTTATATGTGCTGATCACAAATTTAGACGCTAAATACACTAAATCAATAAAATAAGAACACCGCAAATTTTCAATCTACAGCTAATTCACGTTAGATAAAACTATCTCTCTCCTAAATAACTTGTTCAGATCAAGACATAAATAAAGCGAACGGATCCAATAACAAAAGCATCAAAACCCACAACAAACCCCCAAATTTTAAAATTTCACCAAGTTTTGATCACTTTTTCCGCCGCCTCCTCGCTCATCTGGCCTCCAAACATCACCGGAGAGATCCCACTCGCGGGCTAAACAAACAAACCAAAAAAAAAAGAAAAAATCATTTTTCGTTTTCGTTCCATTTTCATTCCAAAAATAGAAATCAGGGGAGAGAGCTTTCGTTCCAAAAAAAGGAGACCCTAGGGAAGCTAAGCTGACCTTGTTCGTAGCCGACGGCGGGGATCACCTTGTCGTAGCCGCGACGGAAGCGGCCGGAGGAGGGGATCTCGGATGCGGAGAGGATGCCGAGGGAGTGGGTGGTGGAGACGCGGATCTGGAGGTGACCGGCGGAGGAAAGGGCGGATTTGATGGAGCGCATGGCGGGGACGAGTTGGGCAATGAGGTCCTGTCGACGGTGGCCATGATCTCCTTGCCGACAAAGAGGAGGGTTATGTTTGTGGCGGGGAGTAAGGGAAGGAGTTAGAGAATTGGGGGTGCGGGGGTTTTCTTATTACCATTTTTGGCAGAAATTTTAGGAGAGGTTGGTGGAATTTCGATTTTGCGGGGGAAAAATTGGTGTTTTTTTTTATACAAGTCAAAACATCCTAGACGGAAATTTCCGTCTAGGATACATCCTAGACGGAAATTTCCGTCTAGAATATCTGGTCATATTAAAAAAATAATAAAAAATAAAAAAACCGTCTAGGATACTATTCTAGACGGAAATTTCCGTCTAGAATGTTTTATCCTAGACGGAATATTCTAGACGGATATTTCCGTCTAGGATGTTTTATCTTAGACGGAAAATTTTCCGTCTAGAATATTCCGTCTTGGATACATGATTTTCTACTAGTGATAGTGGGAACGCGTGGCTATGGTAATCCATCTAGTAGTAGTGCCCCGCAGCCCAAAGTGGACCCAAGCTAACTTTTGGTGATGATTCAGGGATTGGTCACGAATCAGCAGCACCTGGCTGGGCAGCTGCATAGGGAGCCTCAGCATCAACCTCCCCCTCACGTAGAGTCTTGTGTTAGGGAGTTCCGGTATATGCGGTCCCCTTCCTTCTCCGGTGCTGAAGGACCTCTAGAAGCAGAGAAGTTCTTGAAGGTTACCGAGACTATCCTCACGGTGACCCGTATTACCCCTGCTGAAAGGGTAGATCTCATGGATATTCAGCTCACCGACACCACTCGGATATGGTGGGCAGCTGAGAAGACTCATCTGGAGAAGCCCGTCCTATGGGAGACGTTCACCGAGCACTTCAACAGGAAGTACTTTCCTCAGTCAGCTCGGGACGAACTTCTACGTAGGTTTGTTGAGCTCAAGCAGGGAGGCCGATCAGTTGATGAGTATGAGGTCGAGTTCTCTTCCCTAAATCGATATGTTCCCCATCTGGTTACAGACCCTACCATTAGTAGGTATCAGTTTTAGAAGGGCTTGGATAAGTATATCAGGTTTTCTCTAGCCGGTAGAGCACTTGCGACACACGATGCAGTACTGGATGCAGCACGTGAGATTGAGAGTGTACAGAAGGAAACTGAGATCCACACGTAATTCAGAGCAGGGCACCAGTAGTTCCAGCTAGGAATATTGAGCGTCCTCCTCAGCAGCAGCAGGAGGCTATGTAGCGACATCAGTTTACTCAGCGCCAGCCACTTCCTCCTGTGCATCCCTATCAGCACCCTAGAGTGCAGACCCACGACCAGTCTTTAGTAAAGTGTTCCTATTGTGTCCACGCTAGGCATACTCAGCAGGAGTGCTGCAGGCGTCTTTGTCTGTGCTACGCTTGTGGATCCCCCGACCATGTCAGTCAGGATTGTCCGCAACGACAGCATACCAGCTTGCCCCTACCTCCAGTTTGAGCAGCCCTTCCAGCTCTATCTCGACCTGCCCCAGCAGCACCAGCTCAGCACAGACCTTATCCTCGAGCAGGGCTAGTTCCTCAACGACATCAAGTTTATCAGGAAGCGCAAAGGCAGCAATCACCTCGTCAAATGTTTATGATGTCAGTTGTGGAAGCTAAGGCGAACAACCAAGTTATCACCGGTAAGAATAGTTCATCTTAGTTTTATTTCTATATGAACTTCCTTATTTCGCATTGCCTTATGATATTATGATAGGATTTGTTATGAGTAATAGTTTAGATGTATTTCCTCCTCCTGTAATAAACAAGGTTCTTGTTTCTTCCATTCTTGCTTTAACACTCTTTGACTCTGGGCCTTGCCATTGTTCTTACCTTGTCGATTTGCGAGTACCCACTCTCGTTCCATATCTCTGTTCTTGGGTTTTTTATTTTCGAGGACAGAATTTGTTTTAAGGGGGTAGGATGTAATGACCATAAAATTTTAATACTTATTAAAATAAATTTTTAGTATTTTTAAGTATTTAATTATTACTTTTAGAAGAGTATTTGTATTTTTGTTAATTTTTTGCAAATTTCTATGATTTAAAATCTAAATTTTATATTTATATAAATAATTTTAATATCTATAAATTTATTTTGAGCGGTAAAAATTTCTGAAATTAATCTATTATGTTATCGGTACTATTATGTATTATATTAAATAATATGTTGTATTATTGTTACTATTACGTATTATTTCGTATATTATGTTAAATTATTTACTACGTATTATTTGTGTGAATTATTATATTATTTTAATTATTGAGTATCAATTGTCATATTAGTATAACGGGTATGTTTTACTGTGTATATAATTATTCCATAAATATTTGATTTTAAATATAAGTAAATATATTTTATTGATTAATATTCTCGTTTAATTGTACAATATGAGTATATTTCGACTATTTCGTATCAACTGTTGTATTAGCATAACATATATGTTTTTGTTTGTAGATAATTATTTTATATTTATTTTAATTTTTAAATACCTGGAACTATTTTATTTTAATTTTTTTCGTTTAATTATCCCTAACCCTAACCCTAATATACCATATATAAATATGGTATATATATATATATATATATATATATATATATATATATATATATATATATACTTTCTTTTCGTTTTTCTTATTTCTGTTCACAACAGCCGTCACAATTCTTTCTCATTCTCTTCTTCCCCAAACACCCGAACCCACCCACCACCCAACACCCCTAGCTCGCATCGCCACCCCACCGCACCAGCCTCCTCGACCCAACTCCAGCCAGCACTCCCCTTCGCCTCCTTCATCCCCCGCAGCTCCCCTCTCGCCCTCGAGCTTGCCGCTAGCCGAGCCTCCTGCGCCGCCCCTAGTAGTCACTCCAAAACCAAGCCGCGCCCAGTTTGACCCTAACTGCCCAAATCCTCCTCCACCTTGCCGAGCTGATGCCGACAACCAGCACTCCTCGCAGCCCTGCTGACGATTGTCCAGCCTCCCGAGCTCGACGCTAGCAGCCACCTCGCCGTCACAGCAGCTGCTGCCGACCACGCCAGGTCAACCCTGTTGCCGCTGTAGGCCAGCACCCGCCGCCGCCTCCTCTGTCGTGCTGAGCCGCCGCCGATCCGTCACCGTCAGTCTCGAGCCGTCGAACCCCACTTTTCACGTTGGATCCGATCTGCGTCGCAGGCAAGATCTCGTGTTTACCTTTGTTTTCTTAATTAATGGTGTTTGTGGAAAATTTGTAGTAAAAAGACAATGAAAGAAAATTGACTTGTATTCTCTCAAAATCAATTACAATTTGGATTTTTTGATTACAAAAGAGAGGAGAATGATCTGGATTCTCCCCTTTGTTTAAAACTGGGTTCTTCACGGTGGCGATGGAGTGTCTCCCTCGAATGCTCGCGTCGAGTTTGCTCTCCGTTGACGATCCGAATATCTTGATTCACTGGAACAATATCTTCTCCTCACGATTTGACGTTGTGGAGAACTTGCGTGGCAAGTTTTAGAACTCTGGACGAGTTGATAACTCTGAACGAGTTTGAACTCTTGAAAAAGAGTTGATTTAACCGAATGTCGGTTATAAGCCAAGGATGAAGAAGCTCCTCGTTGCCGGACGTTGAAGATGATCTTCCTTGGAGGATGATGCTAATCTCCTCAAAAGCTCGCCCAATGATCTCTCCTGTTACTGCCAAACCTAGAACCAAATCCCCTCTGCTCGAATCCCTAAACTGAATTGATTTTCAGTTATTTATAGAGGATTAAGGGGGTGTAACTGCCCTTAAATCACTCTTAAGTAGGGTATAACCGACCTCCAAATATGAGAAATAGTTTTTGGAACTGTTCACGGGTTTAAGGGGTGTAATTCCCCCTAAAATCTCTCCATAATGGGGTGTAACCATCCCCATTAAGTGGAGATATGATTTTAAAACCGTCCAGGTTCTGTTTGAACCAGTCAAACACAAAAACGCGGGTCTGACCCTAGCGTTTTGATGTTGCAGCGCAGGTTCGACCCCAGCATTTTGATGTTGCAACGCGGGTTCAACCCCAGCGTTTTAATGTTGACACACGCGGGTCTGACCCTAGTATTTTGGTGTTGATGCGCAGGGATGACCTCTACGTTTTGGTCTTAGAGCGCAGTGATGAGTTCCGCGCCTTGCTTCGAAGAGATTATCAACAAGTAATCTCTTTTGTCATAGCGTTGCAAAGATCATTGTCTTATAATCTTCATATTGGCTCCTTGAGAATATGAGAGTCGTCAGATTGTAACTCCCGATGTTGATTATGAAGGCTGTTGATTAGAGCTTTCATCAGTTGTTGTGAAGGTCGTCAGATTATAACCTTCATCAATCTACGTGAAAGTCTTCAAACTCTAACCTTCTGGAAGTCGTCAGATTGTAACTTTCATCATTGGTGTTTTGATGGGGATCAGCTATCTATTATGATTTTTAGACAGCCTACAGAACCTCCTCCAAAGTTTTTGAAAGTTTGCAGTTGACTGGGACGAATTTTCGGAATACTTTGGATCTCAACTCTAATCTTGGAGCTGTTGATTCCTTGTGGTAAAGGATTTTTTCTCTGCACTTGCTTCGAAGGCATCTTGGTTGAAGGGATTTGCCACGTAGGACCTGTGTGAAGGTATGCGCCATACTCCTTCTTCTGGAATGCGGAGGATGAACCCTGCATTTTGAACTTGACATGTTGAATTTGGAACACGGGTGTGATCTCGGCGTTCGGTTTTTGCATCATGAGTCTGACCTCAACGTTTTGACTTAAGACATGGAAGTGACTTCCGTGCATTTTTAACTAAGTATTTGAGACTTGTCTTTAGCTCATATGTTTCAAGTCTCGGTTCACATCCATTAAGCTAATGGACCTACGAACATGCATAGGATTTTTGTCAAACCCTCAGCCATCAACGAATTTGATAAGCTTTTACCGACTACCGTTTGAGTCGGGCTAGCATGTGAATTATTTGAATCCGTTTCACATGTAACGTTGTGCTAAGAGAATGAACCCTCTTAAACTTGATGCTATGATTTTGAATACATAGACTTTGTTATTTTCACGGAAAAAGACTAACCGGTAACGCGTGTTAGGCGTAGGCTTATCCCTACTTAGGATTTAGGATAAAGTTCCCCATGCGTGTAAGGCATGAATTTCGACGTTATTAATAACAACCTGCTATAATGTTGAATACGTAGACTTTTGTCCTTTTTACGGTGAAAGACTAACCGACAACGCGTGTTAAGCGTTGACTTATCCCTACTTAGGATTCGGGATAAAATTCCCATGCGTGTAAGGCATGAATTTTGGCGTTATTAATAATAACCTGCTACGATGTTAAATACGTAGACTTTTGTCCTTTTTACGGTGAAAGACTAACCGACAACGCATGTTAGGTGTTGACTTATCCCTACTTAGGATTCAGGATAAAATTCCCCATGCGTGTAAGGTATGGATTTTGGCGTTATTAATAACGACCTGCTACGATATTGAATACGTAGGCTTTGCTATTATTGCGGGAATAGGCTACCCGGCAGTATGTGTTAGATGCAGACTTATCTCTAATTAGGGATTGAGATAAAATCCCCCATGCATGTGAGGCATGGACTTTGGTGCTACGATATTGAATACGTAAGCTTTGTCACTATTTCTTTCTATGTTATATTTTTATTTGAAACACTGAAAGAAAATTGAAAACGGCAGAGGTGTAGTATTAACTTGGCATGAATTTTTACTTAGAGTGAAATTCAAAAAATATCTTTGTTATCACTAGGATAATTCCAGAAAATCTTTAATCCGCTTGGGATTTTATAATAAAAACTTACTATTCTTGTTAAAAAAGGATTAACAAGTTCATTCGGGGGTTTGACTGTTAGAGGTGTGATGTTAACCTAACAGTATTTTATGGACCTATCGCTCTATTGAAGAGAGTCGATAAGTTGATTTGGTTGGGAATTTGTTGCGATCGGAGCAACTTTATAGACTTATCATCCTATTAAAGAGGATTGATAAGTGGATTTTGTCAGAGGTGTGATATTAACGTGACAGGAAGATGTTGCGACCAGGGCAACTTTGAGGACCAATCGCTCTATTAAGGAGAGCCGATAAGTTAATTTTGTCAGAGGTGTTTGATATTAACGTGACAAGAGAATATTACGATCGGAGTAACTTTGTGGACTTATCATCCTATTGAAGAGGATTGATAAGTGGATTGTCAGAGGTGTTTGATATTAACGTGACAAGAGAATATTACGATCGGAGCAACTTTGTGGACTTATCATCCTATTAAAGAGGATTGATAAGTGGATTGTCAGAGGTGTTTGATATTAACGTGACAAGAGAATGTTGCGATCGGAGCAACTTTGTGGACTTATCATCCTATTAATGAGGATTGATAAGTGGATTGTCAAAGGTGTTTGATATTAAAGTGACAAGAAAATGTTACGATCGGAGCAACTTTGTGGACTTATCATCCTATTAATGAGGATTGATAAGTGGATTGTCAGAGGTGTTTGATATTAACGTGACAAGAGAATGTTACGATCAGAGCAACTTTGTGGACTTATCATCCTATTAACAAGGATTGATAAGTGGATTGTCAGAGGTATAATGTTAATGTGACAAGAGAATGTTGCGATCGGAGTAACTTTGTGGACTTATCATCCTATCGAAGAGGATTGATAAGTGGGTAGTCAGAGGTGTATTATTAACGTGACAAGATTTGTACTTGTGACTTGCATTAGATTTTGGGAATTAGCGTCTCGCTAGGGAAACTTGCTAGGTGAGTTTATCATCAGGAACGATGAGTTCTGATACTTGTGATTTGAACAAGATTTTTAAGACTTAGTGTCTTACTGGGGAAGATTACGATTTGAGCAATTTCGATGACCTATCATCCTATTGACAAGGATTGATAAGTTGATTGTCAAAGGTTTATTGTTAACGTGACAAATTGGAGTGATGCAAGCTGCATTCATACTCTATGGGGGTGATGATCATCTGAAGTGTAATGTTAACTCGACGATGTAAAAGATTTGTTATTCTTAATCCAGTAGATTCTAAGTAACCAACCACTAGTCTTGACTAAGACTTAACAGGGGAATAAAAAGAGGTAGATAAGGCACATTGCCTAGTAGGGCACTATCCATGAAGTCGGAATAGAGGCACATCACCTGGTAGGTTATTATCTGATGAGTTTAACTATCAGAGGTAACTGTTAACGTGATAGTTTTGTGGATATGCCATCCTATTAAAGAAGATTGGCAAGTTGATGGACTATCAGAGGTAACTGTTAACGTGATAGTTTTGTGGATCTGCCATCCTATTAAAGAGGATTAGCAAATTGATGGACTATCAGAGGTAAATATTAACATGATAGTTTAGTAGACCTGCCATCCTATTGAAGAGGATTGACAGGTTGATTGACTATCAGAGGTAAATGTTAATGTGATAGTTTGGTGGACCTGCCATCCTATTAAAGAGGATTGGCAGGTTGATTGACTATCAGAGGTAACTGTTAACGTGATTGTTTTGGGGTCCTACCATCCTATTAAATAGGATTGACAAGTTGAGGGACTATCAGAGGTAACTGTTAATGTGATAGTTTTGTGGACCTGTCATCCTATTGAAGCGGATTGACAAGTTGATGGACTATCACAGGTAAATGTTAACGTGATAGGTTTGGTAGATTTTGTGGTTGACAGAGGTATTCTATTAAACATAACAACTCAGAAAATTTATTACTTATAATCCAATGAACACCAACCCTCAGTCTTGAACAAGTGCAGGGGGGAAAATGGTGGACATGACACATCGCCTAGTGAGCCACTGTCTAACGAGTTTGACTATCAGAGGTAACTGTTAACGTGATAGTTGTTAGACCCACCATCCTACTGGAAAGGATTGGCTTCAGCGGCCGTAGTATCTTCCGGTTCTGACTGGAAAGAGTGTGCTTGGTCCGATTGCTCAGGAGAAGATTATGCTTGGTCCGATTGCTCAGGCTGATCATGCCTACTTTGTTCTTCAGCTTTGATCCTAGCAATAATCTTTTGAGCTTTTCGCCTTAAGAGATTAGTTGTCTCCAGGAACGGCATTCTGTAACCCTCATTTGTGCTAGAAGGTCGGTCTACAAGTTGTGACGACATGTCTCCACTAAGGTATACTGTGTCATACCTGTCGGACATTGCAGAGCCATGTTCCGAAACCTCTTGACAAAGGCTTTGACGGACTCCCTCTTCTTCTGTTTAGTGGAGAGAAGGGTATGGATGGAGACTTCTGTATCCTCTTCAAAGAATCTTAACAAGAAGAGTCTCTCTAGATCCGTCCACTTTTGGATACATCCGTCAGGCAGTTTCCTGAACCATTCAAAGGCAACTCCCTTGAGGGTGCCAATGAACAATCGAGCCAGTATGGCATCGTTTGATATCACATTTCCAGTCTGCGACTTGAAATGATAGATATGTTGGTTCGGTGATCCCGTGCCGTCGAAATTTTGTAACGTCGGGACCTCGAACTTTGGAGGATAAGGGGCTGCATCCCATTCAGCAGGATAAGGCCTGGTAACTCCCTTGTCTTAGAGCTCGCTTCTATTAGCAATGACATTGAGGCGGGCTTCCAATTCTTCCATTTTGGCAAATTGGAGATTCTGCTCGTTCTCCGTCTCTCTTCCTTCATCAGAGGAAGATTCCAGGTTGTGAGCTTCTTGGTTAGAAGCAGCATCATCAACCACTTTTCCCTTCCCTTTGCTTGTGTGAGGTCGGGATGAAGACGTTTTTCCTCTCCGGGAGGATTCTTGCCTAGGTGGCGATTCTGTCTTCTAAGATTTGACCTTGTCTGCGATGATTTGATTCATCAGGGCCAAAAGTTCATTGATGGCCTCCTACTGAGATTTGAGCATGGCTTCCTGTTCATCAAGTCTCTTCGCGAGATCTTCATGGTTTTCTGTTATATAGGCGGAGCTCTCATGTTCAACAAAAGAGCTTGATGATTGAGACTCCGCGATGGCTGAGTGTTCATCATCAGAATTAGTTCCTTTGGCTAACCTCCGATAGTTGATATGGGGAATGGCTCCTGTTCACGTCCGAGTGCGTTGATAGATTCCTTCAAACTCGTTAGCGATTTCTCTGACGGTCGGTGAACGACTTGTCTTAAAGTCATTAGAACTAGGACCTGAGGCTTTTCCTCTGCCGATCACATTGATAGTGACCCCAGGATACTCGGTCTCTGGAGACTTCTTCCTGTGAGAACGTCGTTGTTGGTTGGGTAAGGCAACATGCGTTAATTGGTCGAACACCAATTGTTTGGCCGCATATGAACAACATTGACATCCCGAAAGGACCGTAGGAATCAGACGTTCACATTGGAATGAATGAATGACTTGTTGCATCGGTCTTTCTCTCGATATGAACTCTCTCAAATCTATTGTAAAGACTCGAGAAGAATTACTCACTGATCGTGAGGTTTGAATTGGAACCCCCAGTCCATGATTGGACAGGACTGGCTCTTGGTGAACATGGATCTGGTTTGAGATGCCTTGAATCCATGGACTTTTTATATCCGCCCCTCGATTTAATCGCGCTACGCAGAGTATTCGGTGGTCTCGTTTGGCACTAGAAACGCGAGGGTCGCGTTTGGCACTAGAAACGCGAGGATCGCGTTTGGCACTTGAAACGCGAAGGTCGCGTTTTGGTTTGGCAACATGAGGGTTGCGTTCTTCATTGTCGACGCGAGGGTCGTGTTTTGACTGGGAAACGTGAAGTTGAAGTTCGCGTTCAACGATAGCTTGAGGTTCGCGTTTTGGCTGTAAACGGCGCCATTGAGGGCCACGTTCAGTCTGGTTCTCGCGAAGCTCATGTTTGGGCTCATAAACGCGAGGCTTGCGTTCTAAAGTAGAAACATGAAGCTCAAGATCGCGTTTAGGCTCACAAACGCGAAGCTCGCATTGGTTGGGGGATCGACTTTCTTAGAGTTGTGCCGAAGCTAAGTCTTCTCCTTCAGAGAGGGGACTGTATGAATAGTGCAACCCCTAGTGGAGATAGCCCTTTGATGAGTCGGCCACAACTGGAGCATTAGTCTCCTTAGAAACTTTGTGGATCTTACGCCTAGCCTTGGGGCTAAGGGATCCGGAGGAGATAGCCTCCTCAAACTTGGCTTTATCAAACTCTACCACGAGAGTTTCGACAGTTGTTCCAGTGAGATGAATATCGAATTGCGCCACCACTTCTTCGTCAGAAAAGCTAGTCTCCAGCAGAGTCGCCATCTTTTGTTTGTGAAAAATTTGTAGTAAAAAGACAATGAAAGAAAATTGACTTGTATTCTCTCAAAATCGATTACAATTTGGATTTCCTGATTACAAAAGAGAGGAGAATGATCTGGATTCTCCCCTTTGTTTAAAACTGGGTTCTTCACGGTGGCGATGGAGTGTCTCCGTCGAATGCTCGCATCGAGTTTGCTCTCCGTTGACGATCCGAATATCTTGATTTACTGGAACAATATCTTCTCCTCACGATTTGACGTTGTGGAGAACTTGCGTGGCAAGTTTTAGAACTCTGGACGAGTTGATAACTCTGAACGAGTTTGAACTCTTGAAAAAGAGTTGATTTAATCGAATGTCGGTTATAAGCCAAGGATGAAGAAGCTCCTCGTTGTCAGACGTTGAAGATGATCTTCCTTGGAGGATGATGTTGATCTCCTCAAAAGCTCGTCCAATGATCTCTCCTGTTGCTGCCAAACCGAGAGCCAAATCCCCTCTGCTCGAACCCCTGAACTGAATTGATTTTTAGTTATTTATAGAGGATTAAGGGGGTGTAACAGCCCCTTAAATCACTCTTAATTGGGGTGTAACCGCCCTCCAAATATGGGAAACAGTTTTTGGAACTGTTCACAGGTTTAAGGGGTATAATTCCCCCTAAAATCTCTCCATAATTGGGTGTAACCATCCCCATTAAGTGGAGATACGATTTTAAAACCGTTCAGGTTTGTTTTCGGTAAAAGTTGCCTTCATTGTCGAACTTATTATAACAAAATCTGCTTACAAAGAATTCAAAATATTCAATAAGAAAAAGAATGAAAGATTATAACTTTTCGAAAATAACGCAAGATCCGTTCGTCGTCTCTTGCTTGCGTGGGTCTTTAGCCGGTGACGGGGACGTCGATATCCGTGGACTACCTGACAATTAGATCAGATGCAGAACTCCGTCGATTCGCGAAGGAATCTAGAAGCAGAAGCGTTTATCTCGGCAACGGCGAGATAATTGCTCTTCTTAGGATTACCACAACGGGATAATCCTAAGGAACGGATGTGGGTGAATGCAGATCTGACGAATCTCTCCTTTGTGTTGAAGAACTTGATCACTCTTCAGTCCGACAGGGCTTCGCCAATTCTCTAAAATTCCAGATCTAAAAAAATGAGGCTCCGGGGCTTGTATTTATAGGCACGGGACGAATCTGAGTTGGAGACACCCTCGGGTGTCTCAACCAGGGCCGAGACACTTCGGGTGTCTCAGTTTAGCCTGAGACCCTCGTTATGTCCGTTTGATTGTTTCCGCCGTAAATTCTTCGTCCGAACTAGGATTTGAGTGATTCAAAGTGCGTTGGAAAACCGACGAGGAGTTCTATAAGCTCCAATGATTAAATCATCCGTGGAATAAATGAGACACGAAGGGTATTTCACCGTTTGTGAACGACACGAGGTTCCCGATCAGTTCGTGTTTCGTTATTCTGAAACTCCGTTGCTTCACGTAGTTCGTCGATTCACTTCAAGCGCTCGTCGAAGTTAATCGAGCTTTTATAAGCTGGATAGTGACGTTCGTCATCTTTTCTTAGCACTGAGCCGTTCGTGGAGACCTATAGGTAATTTTCGATGCCTACAGATACCCCCTCCAAAGTGTTCCAGACTCGTTTCTTTTGTAGAAGAGGCTGGAATACTTTGGATATGATTGGTCCAGCCTTCAGTCGGCATGAAGGACCTGTAATTAGCTTCGATTCTTGACTTCTTTAATCTTCAGTTTATTCGATGCTTTGACGAATAACTGAAATTCTTCCGGCGCTGCGTTTATCGTCTGGCCGTCGTCGAAGCCTCAAATCTGACACTGATGAGTTGAGTTTGGCTCGTGTCATTGACTTTGAACTGACTATCTCCGTCATGATATGTTGACTCGCATTGACTTTTTTGGTCGCAACGCGTTGACTGACATTGACCTAGGGCTACGCGTTGACCCTAGGGTTTTGAATGTCGTACATTGAATTTTTGCTTGCAACGCATTGATTAGCATCAACCTAGGGTTACGCGATGATTGGTGTTGACCCTAGGGTTTTGAACATCGAACGTTGACTTTTGATCGCAACGCGTTGACTAGCGTTGACCTTGGGTTACACGTTGACCGGCGTTGACCCTAGGGTTTCGAACGTCGAATGTTGACTTTTGATCACAACACGTCGACTGGCGTTGACCTAGGGTTACGTGTTGACCGACGTTAACCCTAGGGTTTTGAACCATCGTACGTTGAATTTTTGATCGCAACGCGTCGACTGACGTTGACCTAGGGTTACGCGTTGACCGGCGTTTACCTTAGGGTTTTGAACCATCGTATGTTGACTTTTGATCGCAATGCGTCGACTGTCGTTGACCTAGGGTTACGCGTTGACCGGCGTTGACCCTAGGGTTTCGAACGTCGAACGTTGACTTTTGATCGCAACGCGTCGACTGACGTTGACCTAGGGTTTTGAACCATCGTACGTTGACTTTTGATCGCAACGAGTCGACCGGCGTTGACCTAGGGTTACGCGTTGACCGGCGTTGACCCTAGGGTTTCGAACGTCGAACGTTGACTTTTGATCGCAACGCGTCGACTGGCGTTGACCTAGGGTTTTGAACCGTCGTACGTTGACTTTTGATCGCAACGCGTCGACCGACGTTGACCTAGGGTTACGTGTTGACCGGCGTTGACCCTAGGGTTTTGAGCGTCGTACGTTGATTAGTGTTGACTTTGTCGAAACATCCACCAATCGACAAAAACGGGCGAATACGGGCTTGAAAAGGGGATCCGGGGGCTCGAACTGGGTCGAGACACCCGAGGGTGTCTCAACCTTGGCTGAGACACCCTTGGGTGTCTCAGTTCAAGAACCGAGACTTCCCCCCCTTTTTCTCTCTTTTTTTCTTTTTTTGTTTTGTTTGTTTCCTCTTTTGTTTTCCCCCTCTTTCCAAAATTTCAAAATAAGAATCCCTTCCTTCTTAAACTCCTTCTTCCTTCTCTCATCCACAACCCCATTGTTTCTCCTCTTCAAGGATTCTAAACCCATTAGAATTCTTGTCTTTAAAACCCTTCAAACTTCTCCATAATTTCGGATTTTTTGCTCCTCCTTGGCCAAAAATCATCCCCTTTCAAGGCTAGGGTTTGTTTTCATCTTTAAGTTCAAGACTTGGACTTTTGAGTTGGGTTTTCAAGCTCTTGATTTGGGTAAGCTTCTCTCCAAGAATCCTCTTTGTATGCTTGCTTTTGATTCAAGAATTTATAGATTTTGTAGGAAAGATTGGAACTTTATTCTTGTAGTGTGGGTATGTAATCAAGAATTCATGAATTTGTATGCAAAGAATGTGGCTTTTTGTCCCCATGAATTAGGTATTGTGAAAAAGAATAAATCTTGAAGATGGGTTTTGAATATGGCCGAAATTTTGAGGGGTTTTTTATGCAAAATAGGGCTAAAATTTGTAGGGGCCTTTATGCAAAATAGGACTGAAATTTTGAGGCTTGGATTTTAGACCCACTTGGCCACAACTTTGAGAGGTGTTTCATGCAAAAAGACCACAAATTATTAAGGGTTTTATGTGCAAATATGGGGCCGAAATCTTTTGGGGGCTTATTTGCAAAATTGGCCGGAGATTTGAGGTGGTTTTTATGTAATAAAGGACTGAAATTGGGATTTGGATTGCATGTCCATTTGGTCGAAAATTTGAGGGGTGCTTTATGCAAGAGGACCAAAAATTGTTGAGGGGTTTATTTGTAAAATTGCCCAAAATTTGTTGAGGGGTATTTTTGCAAAAAAAGACTAAAATTTTAGGGCTAAAATTTCCAAAGTTTAGACCACAAAACCATGACCAAAGTTTTGAGAAGGGTATGTGGTCATTAAACCGAAATTTGTGAAGGGTTCTATATGCAAAATTGGCTAAATTTTACAAAATGGTTTATTTGTAAAATTAATCAAAATTGTGGCGTATTGGGGGTGTTAGATGAACAAATATGATGACCATGATCCAATTTGAGCGTGTCCTTGACTAGAATTTGGCCTTGAACACAAAGGGTATTTTGGGTATTTCACAAAAATTTATCATGAGAGTTTACACCGCAATATGAGCTCACGGTTTTGCATGTACGAAATTCATAGGTTTAATTAGACCTCAACCATAAAATCCTATTTATTTTATAAGATTCTAGTTAAAGTTCTTAATTTTTCTTTTGAATTCCGTATGCTCAAATTCATGATTGTACCTGACTCGTTGATTTTTATTGCAGCTTCTCCATGTCTCCGCGCCGATCCCGGTTTCATAGGAGTCGCTCCCTTTCCCAGCATAGCGAGAGGGAGGCTCCCGCGACATCTTCTTCAGTGGCCTCTTCTTTCGGGGGTGAGCACTTATGCTTTACATGTCCCCGATTGATCCCTTCGCGGTTCATTCGGGAAGAACCGACATCCTCCTTTGCGGGGATCGAGGTTTCGGACTTGTGGCTCTGCTGTATCCTCGTTTGGCCCATTCGCGGGTCATTCGGGAAGGACCGACATCCTCCTTCGCGGGGGTCGAGGTTTCGGACTTGTGGTTCTGTTTCACCCTCGCTTGACCCCTTCGCGGGTCATTCAGGAAGAACCGACATCCTCCTTCGCGGGGGTCGAGGTTTCGGACTTGTTTTGCTTGGCCAATTCAAGTCTTCTGGTATATTGGGACGATTTTGTGTTATCTTACACCTTGTAGGTCGGTGTATGTTACCACGTTGTTTACGTGATGATGCATACCGTTCTTCCAGTGTAAGACACTCAAAATCGTCTCTCCAATTGCCCTGTGGATGATCTTATCTTGCTTTCTTGTGAGATGGATTTAACCCTTGTGTAATTCATGGATAATTTTTCTGACTGTACTTTTACTTTTGTTGCAGTCGAGTTCTCTGCGGACAGTCTTTCCCCTTATGCTACTACTGGCTGTAGTGGGGAGGTTTTCTCCTCTATTGCCATCAGGCAGGCTATTGGTACTCTCCCTCAGTTTGATGGGAATCGTTCCGATGAGTCCTGCCGTTTGATACGAGAGGGGGGGGGGGCGTCATTCCTTACGCCAGCTGTTCACGGATGCTCCTTTCACCGCCGACTCTATTTCTACTCAGGCTTTAGAGAGGCCTAGTTATCTGTTTGGGGATTCTGTTGAGGATCCGGCCAGGTTGAATCTGGACGACGAGCATTGGCTGAATAATGATGAGGGGGCTCTCCTTTATATCCCCTCCATTCCCCGTCAGCACTCCTTTACTCATTTGGAGGGGCAGGCCGTAGAGCGTCAAATGTCATGGAATCTTACAGATGATGGCGATCGAGTTCACTGTGGATACATTTCCTCTCATAAGACTCCAGGCTCCAATGGACATCATTATATTCGCGGCCTTCGACCAGGGATTCTGGGTCTTGATACCGCACCCTCAGGCGAGATGTCAGCAGCTGCTTCTACTGTGAAGAACCGCCTGGCTACACTTGGAAGGAAGTTACCTCCACCGGAGTTCAGGTGTTTTGGTTAGGCTTACTCACAGCCCAAGGGATGGTGGACCCGTATGACCAGTTATGTCTTAGGGCGTTGGGAGAGAGATCTGAATAGCAGTGGGTTGTACGCTCCTATACGAGCCACTATGTACGGATTCCCGGTCAGCTGCCGACACTTCTTGGCATTGTTAGAGATGTATATCCCCGATAGTAACACATTTCTGACTAGCGGTGGAGAGTTAGGGTTGGCCTTGCACGAGATGCACCAAGTTTCTGGTCTTCCCATGGGGGATTATCCGTACCAGGAGTACTTTCCCTCGAACCTGCAGTTGGAGTGGTTGAAGAAGGATACTCCCGATATGTATGATACTCTTTGGGACCTCACATGCCATTACTATACTTCTCTAGTCAAGGTTACCCCTCGAGCGAAGAGGAAGAGGCAGATCAGCTTGAAGCAGTTCGCTGTTTATTTATTCCAAAATTTGGAGGGTAGTTCAGGCGAGCCCGTTCGTGAACTAGATGTCTTGACACCTTCCGCCGCTAACGAGTTGATGGAAAAGGACGAAGCTTGCTCCTACACGACTGCCAGTGCCGAGGGAGTTTTTCCTGCAGGGATCAAGTTCCGGACATTCTTTTGTCATGCACAGAAGTCCATTGAGCCCAGGACCCTGCTTGCAGGCTATCTTTCCCTCTGGTTAAAGAAGTGCGTCGTCCCATATTAGTTTTCGGACGCCTTACCCCTCGAGGTGCTCTTCCCCGCCGTTCAGCTAGCTTATGGGAGGGAGCTTTCCTTGCTTCCAGCAATGGTTGCTGGCATTCATTGCGGGCTCAGGTATTTGGTCGATGGTTTCGCGCAGGTGGGCCCTGAACCGTCGATCGAGCTTGTTTCTGTAAAGGTCGAGCTTCCATATACATACCTGATGGCGTGGCTTGTCCTTCATCATCCTGACTTGATGTCGGCACCTAGCACTGTTGATGTCCCCGTTCCTTTCGTGCAGCTGTTGGAAAGGAGTAGATGGCTCGGGAAAACGTTCACTGATGTACAGCGAGAGCTTCAAGTTCGTAAGAGCTAGGAGTTCTTCAAGTGTTTTCCTCACTTCTCGGGTCGTTATGGTGATGTTTTGGTTGATGAAGAGAAACCCAGAACTGGTCGGACTGCCCTCGACACTGGTTGTTTTCGCTGGTTGGTGAACATCCGCATTGGGTATCTTGTTCTTCGAGTAAAGAATCATTGTCACATAGAGCCTTACCTTCCGTACCGTTTCGCTCGCTAGTTCGGCTACGACCAACTATATATTGGAAATCCGAGCCGTGGTTTGAAGACTGAGGGAGGGCTTATTGACGGCGTTCGGGAATGGCTTTGGACCATGGTGGGCTGTACTGGAGCCTACTTTGCTCTTCCTTCCTCTAAGCGCAAACCGTTGGTTACTTTCCTCAGCTGCAAGTGGTTCCTTTCCGCCAATGAGTTCCTAGGCGTGAGGAGTCTTTCAGAGCTGGAGGCTGAGCATTTGGCTCAGGTTACTATCCGGGCTACTCGTAGGGTCGAACTTTTGAAGAAGCAGGGTAAAAAGCCTGCCAAACCCTCTCTTTCGAGCAGAGACAGGATAGAGGATGATGAAGAGCTCCTTCCTACCGGCGATGAGGGCGAGACTTCTGAGGAGGAGTATGTGGACACAGATACTGACAAAGAAGAACCTAATGCAGGTTTGTCGGACTCTTTCTTTTTAGAATTAACTGACCTTGCCTTCATTCGTTGGCGCCAACGTCGTATCCTAGCTTTTCGAAAACCAGAACAAAAGGTCTTATTCACTTATCCTAACAAGATGACTCTTATCATCCCAGGTAGAGTGGATGATGAACATGAGTCACTCGCTTCTCGCTATGCGAGATCCCGGCCTAGCGGCAAATCTCCTGCACAGGTTGAGACACGTAGCAAGCTTATGCATGAACGGCCCGTTGGTTCTGTGAGAGTTAATATTCCAAAATGGAAGAAGACTGCTCATAAACCACATGTTGGTCGGCGTCCCTATGGAGTGGAGTTAGGTGGCATCGCTGGCGGAGAGGAAGGTAATATTTTATTATCTTCATTGCTTTAAAATGACTCGCCTTTTGGACTCGTTGAGGCTTAATTATGTTTCATGTTCCAGGAAACCATGAAGAAGGTGAACTTCCACAGGATTCCGTATTCCCTGATTCTGATCGTTTGGATAGCTTCATACAGCAGATGTGTGACTGCATTCATGACGAGCCCATGGATGTTGACACGAACATGGTTGTGGAGCAGGTTAATAATGTTGAGCCAATGGTTCTAAATTCAGGTATACCTAAATCTGATGGTCTCCTATCCGAATAGCATTTGGAAGAGTTAAGGAGTTCAGGATTTATCTCTCCTTTAATTATTTCTATGTTTCGGTTTCTTTCAGATAACTTGAAGAATCCAAGTATGGATATTGGAGCGAAAGAATCTGATGCCACCACTGCAGGTATATCCGAGCTCTTCTTTCTTTTCCCATCTTTTTTTTTGTGTATATCCAACACTTATATTATTCTGCAGAAGCCGTATTAGAGAGACCAGTTGAGGATGAAGCCTTTCATGATACAGGTCTTGAAGAGCAAGGGTATGTCTCAGCACCAAGTTTTTCAGGGTCCGATATCAGACTATTAGTCGATATGTTGGCTGAGCAAGCCACCAAAGAGGCTGCAGGACCACCCTTTGAGAGTGATTCGTCCACAGGTATATATCTAGTTCCCTTCGTTTTGCCCGATCTTTTATCTGACTAACAAAGAATTGTTATCACAGTACCAGTCACTGGGACTGATTCAGTCATAATTCTCGGCCTCTTTAATTTTCCCCTGGGCGACAGACCCGTAGGTATGCATATAATATAAATCGCCGTGCTCCTTTTCATTTGTTCGATTTTTGACTAACGAAAGAGTATAATCATAGGACCAGCCATCGGGACTGATACTCTTATGACTCCTGGCGTTTCCCGTTCACCTGAGGATGATGGACTTGTAGGTATGCAAATAATCCTGTCATCATGATTCTCTTTATTTGTCTAAATTTCCATTTGACTAACAAAGAAGTGTAACTATAGGACCAACCATTATGACCGATGCGACTATAGTTCCTGGGACTGCTAGCTTTCCTAACAGTGGTGTTCCATCGTCACAGCCGAAAGGCACTGCTGATTTCCCTACAGAGGTCGATGTAGCCTCAACGACGACCCCTGCTGGTATCTTGGAGCCCGTTGACACTAGACTAACGGAGCCGATCATCAGACTTCAGTCTGCGGGAACCTCTGTTGGTATTGGTATGCTTGCAATTCGCTGTAAATTATGTTTTATCACGTTTGATGGGTTTTTTACTCTTTCATATCATTGCTCACAGGATCTTCACCATCCCTATATGAGCGTGTCCTCGCTCTTTTGGCCGATACCGATCCCAACAAAGACATCTTCCGCACAGATCTCGGTTTCTTTGTCCTCTTTTTTAACGTCATGATTGAGAAACTTCTTCATCGAGGATATTGTATCGGTCAGTTCGGGCGTTCTTTTTCTCGCTACATGATGATGATCAGAGAAGAGGGGCATCCAGAGTTGGCTGACTCTCTTACTGCCGATTTCGCTGTGTTGGAGTCTGAACTTCGAGAGTTGGAGGAACTAAAGGCTAGTGGAGCTTCTTCTTTCGTGTCCTCTCAGTTAGAGCATAGGTTGTCAGAACGGCGTGATATGAGGTCTTCCATCGGCAATGAACTTCAGTCACATGAGAGTTCTATTACGCATTTGATGGCTACTCTTGCGAGAAAGGATACGGATAGAGCCGAGTTACTCAGTTCTTTGGATTCCAACCGTCAGGAAGTGGATAGGTTGAAGAAGGCCTTGAAGCATGCCGAGGAGTCTGGTGCTATCATTGCAGAAGAGCTGGCTGGATTAGAGAGCTCTCGCGGACAGACACTTGAGAAGCTAGGATCTACACAGGAGAGATTGATGAAGCTGAAGAATGAAGTCAGGAGGGTCTTGAACAGTTCTGAAGAATCTGTCCGAGCTGATCTACAAGCAGAGCTTGAGCAGAGTTATACAGATAGGCTTTCTAGGATAGAATCTCATGTTCTTAATCACCGACTGCCTTCGGGCTGATGATCTTTCTATTGTATGCTTTGACTTAATCTATTAATAGAGACCCAGCATTTGATTTCATTATGGTAATTCTTTATTGATTGTGAACCCAATGAACATAATGCTTACAGGATTTTTGGCAAACCCCCAGCCATCAACGGGTTTGATATGCCTTTATCGATTACCGTTTGAATCGGGCTAGCATGTGAATTTTAAAATCCGTCTCACATGTAATGTTGTGCTAAAAGAACTACTCCTCTTAGACTTAGTGCTATGAATTTGACTACATAGACTTCACCATTTTTTATGGGAAAAGGCACCCAGCAACGCGTATTAGGCGATGACTTATCCCTTCTTAGGATTCGGTATAAAATTCTCCAGACTTAAACTCTGGTGTCTTTTTCAATCGGTAAAAGACTAAACCGACAATGTGTGTTAGACATAGACTACAGGATTTTTGGCAAACCCCCAGCCTTCAACGGGTTTGATGTGCCTTTACCGATTACCGTTTGAATCGGGCTAGCATGTGAATTTTAAAACCCGTCTCACATGTAACGTTGTGCTAAAAGAATTAATCCTCTTAGACTTAGTGCTATGAATTTGAATACATAGACTTCACCATTTCTTATGGGAAAAAGCACCCAGCAACGCGTATTAGGCATTGACTTATCCCTACTTAGGATTCGGTATAAAATTCCCCAGACTTAAACTCTGGTGTCTTTTTCAATCGGTAAAAGACTAAACCGGCAATGTGTGTTAGACATAGACTTATCTCTATTTAGGAGTCGAGATAGAATTCCCCGTGCATAGAATGTACGGATTTGAGGTTGAGAATTGTGTCTTTTGTCAGGGTAAAGACGGACCAAAAGATGGAAGAGGAAGAATTTTATATTTTATCTCCCAGCACCGAAGAGAAAGAATTTTATATTCTATCTTCAGTAGGAAAGGGAAACTCGAGGTGGGATCTCCACCCCCAGAATCCGAAAAGATGAGACTAAGAGTGGGATCTCCACTCCGAGAATCGAAAAGATTCAAGTAATCCTAACTTTATAGGATTGGTTGCTTGATCCAAAAGAGTTCTTCATTTATTGAAGGGAAATTCCAATTTCGACCCTAACTTTTATAGGTTTGGCTAAAAAAGGAAAAGATGAAAGATTTTCGTTTATCGAAAGAGATAACTCAGACTTAGTCCTAACTATCTGCAGGTTTGACTAAGTAGAGTTGGAGACAATCCTAACTTTTATAGGTTTGATTGCTCAATTTGAAAGTGGACCTCTCGTTCATGGAAGGAATCGAGAAGGGAATCTGGCTTTGGTCCTAACTTTCATAGGTTTGACCTGAAAGCAAAGGGAGTGTAATACAAGTAGCAGTAGAAATACTGGTTTGTACTAGCCACTCGATGGAGGATGTTGATGTTAAGTGATCAGGACTTAACACGTTGAGCTTTGAAAATTGCCATGAATTGGCGGATAGAAATTTTAGTGGACCCACTGTCATTTGATTTGATCGGTGGGGGATTTTGTGAGGAAACGCTAACCTGTCAAAAGATTAAATTTCGTCTCACAAAGAACTCGTGAGAGTCAGAGGATTTGATAACAATAAAAGAAAACATTCTGGCATCTAGAGCTTAAATGTAATTATCTTATTTATCACTTTTACAGTGATTGGGTTATCCCTAAGAATACCACATGTGGGATTCTTCTGGAAACTTCCCGATACATTGGTTATCCTGAAGGTACTAAGGATAGTATTTTTTCAGGAACTTACTATTTATCGGCATCATGAGCTGATCACCATCCTTGGTAACTAGGTGATATGCACCATTCGAGTAGACCGTCTCTACTACGAATGGTCATTCCCATTTGGGTTCAAATTTACCTTTCTTCTTAGGGTTAAGGATCATAGGCCGTCTTTCAGTTAGGACCAATTTTCCTTCTTTAAAACTCCGTTGTCGAACCTTCTTGTCGAAAGCTCGAGAAATTCTGGCTTGGTAAAACTCAATATGTTGTTGAGCTTCTAAGCGCTTTTCATCGAGCATCTCGAGTTCTTCGAGATGTTTCTGATGTTGTTCTTCGGTCGTCATCTGGGTTGCGAGAGTGATCCGAAGAGATGGAATTTGTATTTCTAACGGGAGGACGGCTTCACACCCGTACACCAAGGAATACGGGGTTGCGCCAGTCGGTGTACGTACTGTAGTATGATAGGCCCATAGAGCCGCGCCAAGCTTGTCATCCCAATCTCGCTTATTATTTTTCACGAGTTTTGATAACAATTTTATGATTGTCTTGTTGAAGGCTTCAGCCAATCCATTCGCTGTGGGATTGTAAGCTGTCGACGAAATGTCTTGAATTTTGAACTTTTCGCAAAACCTAATGAAGGCGTTGCTGACAAATTGAGGACCGTTGTCATATATGATTCGTCTTGGAACACCATGCCGATAGATAATATGGTGTTTGATGAATGCAATGACGTTACTGGTCTTAACTTCTCTGAGCGGAATGGCTTCGGCCCATTTGGAGAAATAGTCAGTAATTGCCAGGATGAATCGATCACCTTTGACCGAAGGGGGATTTATAGGACCGATAATATCCATTCCCCAAGTCTCGAACGGCCATGACGTAACCGAAGGATGCAGATGCTCCGGAGGTTGGTGCATATAATTCGCGTGTACTTAACACGCATGACACTTTCGGGCATATGCGACTGCGTCGCTCATCATAAGAGGTCAAAAATATCCCATTCTTCTGATGCGGTCATAAAGCTTGGGACCGGGTTGGTGTGCACCACAAACCCCTTCGTGTGCTTCCCTAAGGACTTCTTCGGCTTCCTTTGTCGATAAGCAACATAACAGCAAACCATCATACCCCCTGCGGTATAGCGTTCGACTCTCTGTATTATAATAGAACCTCGATGCTCTTCGTCGAATTGAATCCCTTTCCTTCACATCTTCTGGTAAGATTCCATGCAAGACGTAGTCGATGATGGAGAAACGCCAATCTTGGGGTTCGAACTCGACCTGACTTGCGTACACCTCTTGAACCTCTTCTTCTTTGTCATCTTCATCGTAGAGTGGCACTGAGAGCTGGTGAGTTCTTACCGTAACAAACTATTCTGTTTCGGGAGGCTGTGCCAGAGATACGGCTAATGCTGCTAACGCATCTGCGTAGGTGTTCTGTAACTGTGGAACGTGCTCGATGAAGAATCCTTCAAATGATTCTGCTATTTCCACTGCCATCTTATGATATGGTATTAAATCCTAACTTCGGACTTCATATTCCCCTTGGACTTGCTTAACTATCAGTTAAAAATCACCGAAAGCTTCAAGATATTCAACCCCTAGTTCTTTAGCGAAATTGAGTCCTATGATCAGTGCATTATATTCGGCTATATTATTTGAGCATGGCTCGGTTAACGAGTAGGCTCGAGGCATCACATGTTTTTCTAGGGAAACTAACACAACTCTAACTCCGGAGGAAACCTTAGAACATCCAGGAGAACCTGCCATATTAGCTGCCCGAGAAGCACCATCAAAATACAAACTCCATACCTGTTGATGGGAAGTTACGTTGACTTCGTTGGTTTCATCAGGTAGGTCGTCATATATCTCGGCGCTATCCGTAGTCGGATTAGCTGCCAGGAGATCACAAATGGCATGTCCTTTTATTGACTTCTGTTGTTTAAAATGTAAGTCATATTGGGACAAGAGCAAGGCCCATTTTGCTAATCGCCAGTTCATGAAAGCTGGTTGTGTCATGAATACTTGGACTGGGTTAACTTTGGAGATAACATAAATAGTCTGTCCAACTAGATAATGCCGCATCTTCTGAATCGCGAACACCAAGGCGAGACATTCTCTTTCGATCATGGGATATCAGAATTCGGCACCTACCAAGGTCCGACTCAAGTAATATACTGCCTGTTCATGACAGTTATCGTCATCTTGTGCGAGTAGTGCACTTAATAAGTGGCGCGTCGCCTTGACATAAATCAAAAACGGTTTGCCCGATTTCGGTGCAACGAGTACAGGAGGGTTCGAGAGATATTCTTTAATACTCTCGAACACCTTTTGATAAACGTCGTCCCATACGAACGACACGCCCTTCTTTGTGAGCTTAGAGAATGGTTGGCATTTTCCTGAGAGGTTCGAGATAAACTGACAGATATACGCCAACCGCCCTTGTAAACCTCTGAATTCCTTGAGGTTTCTCGGAGGTTGTAACTCATTAATTGCCTTTACTTTATCAGGATCGATGTGAATACCTTTGGTGGTGACGACGAATCCAAGGAATTTACCACTGGACATCCCGAGGAAAGACTTGGTAGGATTCATTTTCAATTGATGGGTCCGCATCAGCTCGAACATGGTCTTCAAGTTTTTAATGTGGTCGTTCTTATCACGACTTTTCACGACTAGATCATCCACGTAGCATTCGACAGTCTTTCGGAGATGCTCCTGAAAGATCTTTGACATGGCCCTCTGATATGTAGCACCTGCATTCTTTAAGCCGAAGGGCATAACCGTGTAGCAGAAAACGCCGAGGGGCGTTCTAAATGCGGTATGCTTTTCATCATCTGGATGCATCTTTATTTGGTTATAACCAGAGAACCCATCCATGAAAGACATCCTCTCGAACCCGCACGTATTGTCAATGATGACATCTGTGATGGGTAGGGGGAAATCATCTTTTGGGCAGGCAGCGTTGAGGTCTCTAAAGTCAATACAAACCCTGATTTTCCTGTTCTTCTTAAGGACCGGGACAATATTGGCCAGCCACTCAGGATGTTGCTCTTCCCTAACGAAGCCTGAGTCAATAAGCTTTTTAACTTCTACCTCGATTACCTCCATCATCTGCGGACGAAACCATCTTTGTTGTTATTTGATAGGTTTGACTTCCGGCTTAATATTAAGACGATGCACTGCTACATTCGGATCGAGTCCTGGCATGTCTTCATAGTTCCACGCGAACACATCAATGTATTCTCTGATAAGAGAGATTAACTCTTCTTTCTCTTCCGGCGGGAGGCTATCGCTAATGAATATTGGTTTTGGATTATCTTCGTTGCCTATATTCACTTGGACCACTTGATCTTCGGTAGGAGGTTCTCTTTGTTCAAACCTATCGCCGTACTGCATGTTTAGGTGATGAACCCAAGGATCTTCCCAAGTTGGCATTTGATCGTCTTCCTCTATTGTCGTAGGATCGACTGTAGTCATGTTCGACATCAGCTTTTTGAACATCTCTCTGAGACTAGCGTCGGAATCCCAAGCCGAAGAATCAGAAGAATACCCATTTTTAGCTTTGTTAGCAATTTGATCAATAACTTGCCAGCAACATTCGTCATCAGATGAGGAGACATAGCCTAAGCCTCTCCTGTGACGATAATAATCGTCGGGCTTTCCTTTTGGTACATAGGCCATTCGAGGTGGAACTCGCGGACCTCGACCAAAGCAAAGACCTTCTCCGAGCGTGAAATCATATCCATACTTCTCCATGAGATCGCGCGCTTTAGTGTTATACCTAAATAGATGAGGGGCGGGTTTATCATCATTGTCTTCCTCATCCAAGAAGTGGTCCGGTAGCGGAGATTCCCTTCCTTTACCGTAGACGACTTCCTTTTCACCCCCTGTCTTAGCAGGAATGACAAGCGTCGTTCCGAATGGATCCTGTACCTGTTTTCTTGTCATGCAAAATGATTGAAGTGGCATATACAAGTCAGGGTTGTCATACAGTTCTTTAGTGATATTATCAAGACACGACGAGTACTCTAAATCTTCATTTATTGATGTCTCTTCGGCAAGTTGCCAGTTACAACTACTTTCTGATGATTCATCATCGTCAAGATTGATTACAATGGGTACAATGTCATTAAGTACAAAACCACCATCATAATCAAACCCAGCTTCGGTATCAGCTTCATCCCCGCTTGATACGAGTCGCCGTGCGAGCACTCTTGATCGCGGAATTATCAAGAGTGGATAAAGAAGAAAACAACTGAAGAACACAAGAGTTTTAATTAGGGCGAAGGAAAATACCTTCTCTAGATTATGAGAATCAATTGGATTTTACAAAATCTCTCTCTCACAATCTCTCTAGATCAAAGAACAACCTCCCTAATCTCTTTTCTGATTACAAACTGAGTTCTAAACCCTAGAAAAGTCGTGTTTCTATTTATACTAAACAGAAATCCCAACTGGAGCAGGAAACAGACCCAGGCCCGGAACCGCTATGCGGTCGATCGCAGTGCCCAAGGCGGTCGACCGGTCAGAACGTTGAAATCTAGAAAATCGATTACAGGGTTTCCGATCGACCGTAGCGCCACCATCGGTCGACCGCTCTCAGTCCCGAGACATAGTCTGGGTCTGTGCACTAAGCGGTCGACCGCCGTGACCAAGCCGGTCGACCGGCCAGAGCCCAACTGTAATTCCTACAGTTTTGATGAATCCTTCGACTTCGTTGCCTCCAATGACCTCGTCCACGACTCCTCTACTCTATTCTCAAGATACCATGAGAATCATCTATCGCCAAGCTCCCATGAGGATCGCTAAGCTCCCGAAGAGACGATACACCCGTATCATGGGTCCCCCCTTTAGGAACTTGAAGTCCCATTCAAGTTAGAACTTCAACTGAGGGAACTCGCGAGCCCCTCCTTCTCTGTTGAACCACTTAGCCTTGCTAGGAACCTGACCTTGACGCCCAATGAGAAACGACTCCTTCATCCCCCGCCTCGTCGTGGTCGTCTTCCGTTCCAAAATACAGTCTTTTTTCAGTGGCTCCTCTCTATCAAACCACAAGTCTTCAACATGCGGTAAGATCAACTTATCATCACCTTCGTCATCCAATAACGGAGGCTCAAACAATTTCAAGTATTCGGCATTGATCACCAAATACATGCCTAAGTAAGGTGGCAAATCTAAACGAAAAGCGTTGTCGCCAATCTGATCGAGAATCCGAAACGGACCATAACGAATAGGCTTCAACTTCTTCCCTTCTCCTTTGAGACTCTCCTTACTCAATTTTAGCCATACCATATCGCCTTTACCAAAGTTACAAGGAACCCGATGTTGATCATGCTTCGCCTTGTACTTAGCTTGTGATTTCTTCAATTGAGCTTCAACCGTGGCATGAATATTTGCAATCTTCTCGAGAAATCACTGAGCACGTTATCTTTCACTCCCCTCCTTGCTGTCCACTGTGGCTTCACTTGAAAACACAAGATCGAACGGGCTCGGCGGTAAAAATCCATAACAAGTCTCGAACGGTGACTTTTCGGAAGATCCATGAATTGCCCGATTAAAAGCAAACTGCAAATATGGTAAACTCTTATCCCAAGTCTTAGGATGCCTAGAATTATACCCCCGCAACATATGCACCATAGTCCGGTTGACTACCTCCGTTTGTCCGTCTGTTTGTGGGTGAAAGGCCGTGCTCTTCTTCAATTTAGTGTCCATCAAACTCCACAAAGAATCCCAAAAATGCCCTAGAAAACGGCTATCCCGATCCGAAATAATCGAGCTCGGCAACCCAAAGTGCTTCCACACATGCTCAAAGAACAATTGTGCTGCACCCGCTCCCGTCACGGTCTTCTTACAAGGAATCAATATCACCATCTTGCTGAACCGGTCCACCACAACGTACAAATAGTCATGCCCGCACTTCGTAGTCGGCAACCCTCCTAAAAAATCCATAGAAATGCTCTCCCACGGCCTAGAAGGAACCGGTAATGGTAGGTACAATCCCCTCTTCCTGTTAGAAGGATTCGAAATACAGCATAACTTACACCCTCCAACATACTTGGTCACATCATCAAGCATCCGTGGCCAAAACACATGTTGCCGTAGATTGAGAAGCGTTTTCTGAATGCCAAAATGCCCTTGCACACGCGAGGTATGTGCTTCCCGAATCCACTGCAACCTATCACCATCCTCCGGAATGCATAGTGATGTCCCACGATACAATAAGCCATCATCTCCAAGTGCATACTCCCCCCTTTGACCAGCCTTCGCCTGCTCAAACACACTACCGAAGTCTCTACTGGATGCATACAACTGAACATACTCAAAAGGAACCAAGGGCTGAATACGCGTCACCACCAACAAAGACCTTATCGGTGGGCGAGATAACATATCGGCTAACTTGTTCGTCGCCCCCTTCTTGTACCTAATAATGATGTTGAAAGCCATCAAATAAGACATCCACTTCTTGTGCCGTGCCTGCTGTAGCTTCGTCTGGGCATGTAAGAACTCCAACGGCTTATGATCCGAATGCACGACCACCTCCTTTCCTAACAAGTACACTCTCCAATGCTTAATTGCTTGATATAGCGCATAGAACTCCTTGTCGTAGGTTGGGTAGTTCGCAACAGCACCCGGAAACTTCTCAGAATGGTATTCCACCAGTTTCTCATCCTGAATCAACACCGCGCCCATCGCATAATTAGACGCGTCGGTCTCCACCTCAAAAGTCCGCTGCAAATTCGGCAACGCCAACACCGGTGCCTCCGAGATCTTCCTCTTTAGTAACTGAAAAGCCTCCTCATGCGTCCTTCCCTATTCAAACTGAACTTTAGCCTTTGTGAGGCCATGTAACGGTGCCGCATAAGTTGAAAAATGTCGAATGAACTTGCGCAAATACTGACAAGCCCCCATGAAGCTCCTCACCTCAGTCACTGTCTTCGGCGTCGACCACTTTGTGATCACCTCCACCTTGCCTGGATCTATCCTCCGCTGGCCCTTCCCTACGATGAAGCCGAGATACACCAACTCGTCCTTCTCGAACTCGCACTTTTTCCCGTTGAGCTTCAGCTGTCCGTCCTGCAACACTTCAAATACCTTCTCTACATGAACAAGATGCTCCTCCCAAGTCCTGCTGTACACCAAGATATCATCAAGGTAAACTATCACAAAATCCTCTATAAAGGGTCGCAACAAATCATTCATAAGCCTCATAAAGGTAGCCGGAGCGTTGCACAATCCAAACGGAATCACCAACCACTTAAACAGGCCTTGCTTGGTCTTGAACGCAGTCTTCCAAGTGTCTTCCTCTCGAATCCTCACCTGATGGTAACCAGACTTCAAATCCAGCTTCGTGAAAAACCTCGCTCCCTCCAACTGGTCCATAAGATCATCGATCCGTGGTAATGGGTAGCGATTCTTGATGGTAATCTTGTTGAGCGCCCGGTAATCTACGCACATGCGCCAGGCTCCATCCTTTTTGGGCACCAACAACACTGGTGACCCGCAAGGCGAACTACTCGGCACAATCACTCCCGTCTCCAAGAGCTCCTGAACTTGCTTCTTGATCTCCTCGGACTCCAGTACTGATGTGCGGTATAGGTCTATGTTAGGTAAGGAACTCTCCCCTGTCAACATAATCTCATGCTCTACACCTCGACGTGGTGGTAGTCCCGTGATCTCCGAAAACAAGTCCGCATACTTGGCCTTTAACCTTTCAAGATCTCCCTCCTGAAGCTTGCTCAAGGTGGACAAGCACATCCTACTCAGCTGCTCTTCATACGGCCGAATGAACAATAGAACGAACTTCCTGCCCGCATTCACCAACCTCTTAGCCTGAGTCACTGTCACCAAGCTCGTCTCCTGTGGAAGAGATGCCGAACGAAAAATGAATTGCTCACCATCCTTGGTGAACGTATACTTTTGGGCTCACCGATCATATACTGCGTATCTATCCCACAAATAAGGGTTGCCCAAAATAACTTGGCAAACATCCAACGGAACCACGTCGCATGTGACCTCGTCAATATACGACTCATGGAGTGCAAATCTGAAGGAACACTGGTTCACCACACTCAATCCCGCCTCCTTCTGAATCCACCTTAATGGATAGGGCTTCGGATGCTTCACCGTCTTCAATCCCAGCTTCTGTACTAATGCCTCAGATATCAGATTTTTTTAACTTTCTGTATCTACAATAGCATCCACTAAACTGGTCTTGACCTGTAACTTCAGAACAAAGAGCTGCTCCCTCGGGTCGTCATCTTCTCTAGTGGCCTGCTTCCCCGCCATAAGGTTGAGACTATTATTGGGTTCAGTCATCCCGGGAACCTCCTTTGGACCCTGTGCTATCACGTACGCCTTCTTCTCCTCCTTCTTCTTCAACCCTTTTGGTTTCAGATGAGGATACTTATCCCAGCAACGATCAGCTATATGCCCTGTCTGCTTGCAGTGATTGCAAGTCAATCCTGCTTTCCCCGAGTCAACCTTCTTCTTCTCATCCTTAGACTGAGAGCCACCCGTCTTGCTCCCCGACGGTTTGGAATCCCCCTTTGTCTCGTTGCCCTTCTTCTGTCGGCCCTCAATGGCTATGGCTTTCACGCTTACCTCTGCGATCGTCTCAACCGAAAATAGCTTCATCTCCTTCCGGATGTAATCATTCAGACCCGCCATGTACTTCATGAAGATGGAATACTCGTCCGTCGCGATGTTTAGAACCATCACCTGCTGCTGGAACTCCGTCGTGTACTCTTAAACGGTCTGATTAAACTTTTGGCACAAGCCGTACCACTTGTACCAACGCTCCTCAAGGAACCCCACTGGATAGAATTGTTTCCGAAGTAGCTCCTTGAACTTGTTCCACGACGCCGCTTTCTTCTCCTGCTTGCAATAGGATTTCTACCATATTAGCGCGTGCCCGGAAAGCTTCAATGTCGCAAACACTATCTTCTCCTTGGACGAATATCCGTAGAGAGTGAAGTACATCTCCATACGTTCGATCCAATCATCAAGCTTCTCCACGTTGATACTCCCATCATAAACAGGAATCTCAACCTTGAAGTCAATCTTCAGATTTTGGTAATTGTTCTTACCCCCTTGATGTCCAACGGTCTTGACAATCTTAGTCTCCCCCTCTGAATCAGATTCCTCGTGCTCTTCGTCGGATTCGACGAGTTTCTTCTTACCCTTCGAAGAAGATTCCTCCTTTTTGTCACCTCCGTTGATTAGACCCACGAGTTGAGTAAGAGTCGTCCCGATCATCTCAATCTGTCTCTCCATGGCATCAAGTCTCGTTGAATTATCTGCTTCAGACATCTTCTCCTTCCTTAATTTCTAGACCCCCTCCGAGGAATTAAAGATCTCGTCAAGCTTCTTGTACTGTGAGCGAGTAAGGACCATACACAGTTCCCCCCTTCACAGGATCTAGAGCTCTGATACCAACTTGATACGAGTTGTCGTGCGAGCACTCTTGATCGCGGAATTATCAAGAGTGGATAAAGAAGAAAACAACTGAAGAACACAAGAGTTTTAATTAGGGCGAAGGAAAATACCTTCTCTAGATTATGAGAATCAATTGGATTTTACAAAATCTCTCTCTCACAATCTCTCTAGATCAAAGAACAACCTCCCTGATCTCTTTTCTGATTACAAACTGAGTTCTAAACCCTAGAAAAGTCGTGTTTCTATTTATACTAAACAGAAATCCTAACTGGAGCAGGAAACAAACCCAGGCCCGGAACCGCTATGCGGTCGACCGCAGTGCCCAAGGCGGTCGACCGGTCAGAATGTCGAAATCTGGAAAATCGATTACAGGGTTTCCGGTCGACCACAGCGCCACCATCGGTCGACCGCTCTCAGTCCCGAGACATAGTCTGGGTCTGTGCACTAAGCGGTCGATCGCCGTGACCAAGCCGGTCGACCGGAAAGAGCCCAATTGTAATTCCTGCAGTTTTGATGAATCCTTCGACTTCGTTGCCTCCAATGACCTCGTCCACGACTCCTCTACTCTATTCTCAAGATACCATGAGAATCATCTATCGTCAAGCTCCCATGAGGATCGCTAAGCTCCCGAAGAGACGATACACCCGTATCACCGCTGTCCGTTCCTTGGGCCGATGGTTCAGTATCGGATTCGGCACCGTATAGAAGGGAATCGGTAAAATAGTTCTCCAATCCCTTAAACGGTTGCTTATCCGCGACCACCGTCTTGACTTTATTATTAGTGTCCACATATTTGAGGCACTGATGCAGAGTTGACGGGACTATAAGATTACCGTGGATCCAGGGTCTACCCAATAGTAAGTTATAGGATGTTTCCGCGTCAATCACGTAACAGGTAACTTCTGACTTTAAGTCCCCGATCTGGCATTTGATTCGAATCTTTCCCAAGGGTCTAGACCTGCTGGTGTTGAATCCGTAGATCGTAGTGCCCATGGAAGCTAGCTTACTTGCCGGTATTCCGAGATTATACATCAATCGGAGCGGCATGATGCTGACAGCGGAACCCGGATCGACTTCGATCCGGTTGACCACGCTGGAGCCGATGTGCCCAGTGAAGTACAAAGGTCGATCGTGCTTTGAGTTCTTTGTCTGCATGTCTTCTTTGGTGAAGGAAATGCAGGGGAAATGGTGTGCCGCGAGATTGCAGTGTTGAACTGACGGCTCTGGTTCTCCAGGAGATGGCTTGATTCGAGTCAGGAAAGCTTCAGAGTTGCTCAAGGCTTCTTGTAATGCTTTCCTTGTGTCCTTTGAAAGACGCAGTAGTTTGTATAGGGTTATCCTAGCCGGTATATTAGCTAACTGCGCCATGATGTCGAAATGGGGCGGAGAGCTTGCATTTCCCGGTTTGTCTCTCCCAATCGGATGATTGAATCGAGACTGCCTCGGGTTTTGGATTTCCTGGCGTAAAGGCTTTTTCCCTTTCTCCTTTTGTTGGACCTCCTCGGCAGCTACAGGTGTTGGGGGAGTTGTGACAATTCCCAGTTCTGTTAATGTCTTAGAAGGGACGGTTTTGGTTACCCCCTGCTGAGCTAATTGCTCGGAAGCATCCGGGTATTTGTAATGATACTCATTCCCACTTCGCGTTACAAAGGCTTCTTGTTCATCTTCAGAAAGCGGGAAGGCTGGAATTCTGTCGTCATCTTCTCCTGGAATAGCAGAAGCTCCATAACAAGACTTACCTTTTTCTTTTGACCTTTCTTTGGAAGAGGTTCCAGTCCATTGTTCATCTCCAATCAAATCTGGATGAACCCAGAGAATCTCACCATTCGGGGCTGTGTGTGGCACAAGTCCTTTCTGGCGCTGTTTGTGAGGATCATCGTTCACCGTCTTCACTGCTACATTTATTACCGGTTCATGCTGAAACCAGTTCAAAGGAACAGAATCGAAGCTAATCGATACTGCATTCGCACCCACTTTCTTCTCCTTAGGTTGCTTCATAGTGATGACCCCGACATCGATTAGAGCTTGGATCTTATCTTTAAGGGCGTAGCATGCCTTGGTAGGATGGTGCACCGCTCTGTGAAATGCGCAGTATTTTGGATCATTAACTCTTTTAGCATCTTCCTGATCCTGGACTGGAGGTAACTTGATCTTGTTGTTCTCGACAAGGTATTTAAAAATACCGGGAACTTCATCTTCTTTGAATGAATATACCTTCGGAAACTTTGGCTCCAAGGCCTTTTGCTTCTGGGGCTGTTGTTGCCACCTTGATTGTTGGGGCGCCTTCTATTGCTGCTGTTGCGGCTACGCTTGCACTTTGAACATCTGGTTCGCGTCCACTACATTCGCTTGTGCCTTTCCCTTACCCTTAGGGACAAAATTCTGTTGTGGAGGATTATGTGCCGTTTGACCTCTTTCAGCCTTCTTCCTTTTAAGGAATCGTTCAGCTCGTTCTCCTCGCACTTTCAAGTCCTTCCAGGTCTTTGGTGGTGCCATTCCCATAGCTTCGAGGATGTCTAGTGAAAGGTTATTATGGCTGGTCTCGAGAATGAAGTCTTCACTGACCGGATCCCTGCAGTTCATTGTTTTGTTTCGGAACCTCTTGACGAAGTTTTCAACCGTCTCACCATTCTTTTGTTTCTCGTCGAATAATGTGCCGATTGAGATCTCTGTGTCGTCGTCGAAGAAATTTGTTAGAAACATGTCTTCCATGTCATCCCAGCTGCTGATACTCCCTGGTTTGAGACGACGATACCAGTCGAAGGCTGCTCCACGAAGAGTGCCAACGAACGACCGCACCATAAGAGGTTCATTTCCGGAGATTATTCCTAAGTGAGATTTAAAATAGATTAGATGCTGGGTAGGGGAACCCTTTCCATCAAACGGCGTAAAATTGATCAAATTGAATTTTGCCGGATATAGAATTGATTCCCATTCCCTTGGGTATGGACATGGTATCCCGGACCTCTTCACTTCTTGAGCATTCATCAATGCATTGATCTTGCTCTCCAAGTCCCTCATTTTCTTATCCTCACTCGTATCTGTCTTCGAGTGATTTTGGGGAGAAGTAACATGGTCCTCCTTCGTGTTATTATCATCCGAAGGGCCACCCCCATTATTATTGTTGACGGGAGGAGTGTTCATGTTGGCATTATCCTCTACTTCCCGTTCATCATCGCCTTGATTAGTATTATTGCGACGACTAGACTCTCCTTGATGAGTTGTCAGTGCCGCGATTTGCTGGTCATGCATTTATCTCATCTGCTGCATGGCCATCTCCATTTCAAACTTGAAATTTTCCTTATGCTTAGCCAAAGCGTCCTCAAGTATCTTAGACACCTGCTCGGCGCTAATCATGAGCGATTCGTAGGGTTGTCCCGCACTAGATGCCGTGTCATCGGATGCTATAGCTGAGCAGGCATCTGAACCAGCATCTGACACCTCATCTTCTAAAGGAAGTCTCTTTTGCATCCTTTGGTAATTCTTCCGCCTACTGGTCCCTGATCTTAATCGAGTCATACGTTGGGACACCGTGGTAAACTAATCCGGGCTAAAGCGTCGTGTTGACTTCCCTCTCCCGGTCATATTGACGGACACTTCTGGAAATTCGTCATCTTGACGGACAGGTTTTCTCTTGCGGAAACGCCTTGGTTTAGTCTCGGATGTTTTGGTAGAGATTCTCTCAAACACCAAAACTCTTCTTGGGGCTTTAGAACAGCAGCATTCTGACAATACTGCCTTGATTATGTTAGCACACGGACAATGAGAATCCGTGTCTCGAACATTTCTTTTCCGGGACTTATTCGTAACCCCAGCCCTATAGTACAACTCGTCAGTTTGATAACTGGAGCAACCCATAGAGTGTTGGCACGCTTTCCCAGGTATAACATCATCATTATCAGACAGATGTCTTTCCCTCTGGGGATGCGACGTTTTATTAGTGTCTTCAAAAGTTACCCGTTCATGTTTACGCCTTTGCGAGCGCGAAAACCTAACGGGCTCTTGGACTTCAACCCGCAATCCAATGCGGTCGGTAATAGGGTCTCTCCCTTTATTATCTTTTTAGGGGGATTAGTATGACCCCCAGTCTTGATTGTTGTTTGGGGACCTCTCAACGGTCCCAACCGTTCCTTGACAGGTGCTTTACCTCGATCTTCAGGTAGAGGACCGAGGCGACCCTTCAAAGGGACTCTGGATTTGGGGAGATCCACGCTATCACCTGCCTTCATCGGAGATATGGGGACAGGGGAAACAGGATCTGAAATTGACGGAGCTCGAATAGTAACTTCGTTCATCTTCGCCTTAAGCGATGGCTTTGCCTTTGGCATCCACACCTGTTTACGCTTGGGCGGCTTCTTCACGGCTTCTTCCTTCTGCATTTCTTCTGCTTTCTGCAAAAGGAGCTGGGCATGCGCGAGCAACGCGCGTCGTTTCTTTATTCGCTCCTCGAGGGTGGAGCGGGTCCTCTTGACACGAACCCATTCATTCGTTTCTGTCTTGGAGGAGGAATTGGTTGTTCACCGTTGTTGTTCCCGGCGCTGCCTGGATTTTAGATCCTCATTATAGCGGATCCCGTCCATCGATTCCGAAGCCTTGGCTAATTGTCGCGCAAGGCATTGACGCCGTCTTTGGCGCGCCCTCTTTGACAAGGTTGGAGCGCCTTCAACAGTTGCCCTCACAGTGGAGGGAAGATCCGGATCTGCAGCTTCGACCACGTTGGATGTCGTAGGGGCGTCGCGGGGCGTAAGTGCAGCAACGACGAGGGGATCTCGGATCTTCGAGCCGGAGGTCCCGCGAGCATTTCTGGAAGAGGATGCCTTCCTGCGCCTGCTTGGAGAGGCGGATCTGGAGGAGGAAGAAGAGAGGTACTCTTCAAACTTCTGTTGATCGAACTCATATTCGATCTCTTCATTCACTCGGATCTTGAATGCCGGTTGCGTCACGACAGCCTCGGCAGCGAGGCTGTTGGCTCCCACTGTGGTCTCCAGTTTGTTTTTGATAAAAGTTGCCTTCATTATCGAACTCATTATAACAAAATCTGCTTACAAAGAATTCAAAATATTCAATAAGAAAAAGAATGAAAGATTACAACTTTTTGAAAATAACGCAAGATCCATTCGTCGTCTCTTGCTTGCGTGGGTCTTTAGCCGGTGACGGGGACGTCGATATCCGTAGACTACCTGACAATCAGATCAGATGCAGAACTCCGTCGATTCGCGAAGGAATCTAGAAGCAGAAGTGCTTATCTCGGCAACGGCGAGATAATTGCTCTTCTTAGGATTACCGCAACGGGATAATCCTAAGGAACGGACGTGGGGGAATGCAGATCTGACGAATCTCTCCTTTGTGTTGAAGAACTCGATCACTCTTCAGTCCGGCAAGGCTTCGCCAATTCTCCAAAATTTCAGATCTGAAAAAATGAGGCTCCGGGGCTTGTATTTATAGGCACGGGATGAATCTGAGTTGGAGACACCCTCGGGTGTCTCAACCAGGGCCGAGACACTTCGGGTGTCTCAGTTTAGCCTGAGACCCTCGTTATGCCCGTTTGATTGTTTCCGCCGTAAATTCTCCGTCCGAACTCGGATTTGAGTGATTCAAAGTGCGTTGGAAAGCCGACGAGGAGTTCT
The DNA here is from genome assembly GCA_022839385.1 of Asparagus kiusianus. NCBI lineage: Eukaryota > Viridiplantae > Streptophyta > Magnoliopsida > Asparagales > Asparagaceae > Asparagus > Asparagus kiusianus. The sequence goes on along the minus strand of BQKN01067461.1, from coordinate 52,113 downwards.
ATAAGCTCCAATGCTTAAATCGTCCGTGGAATAAATGAGACACGAAGGGTATTTCGCCGTTTGTGAACGATACGAGGTTCCCGATCAGTTCGTGTTTCGTTATTCTGAAACTCCGTTGTTTTACGTAGTTCGTCGATTCACTTCAAGCGCTCATCAAAGTTAATCGAGCTTTTATAAGCTGGATAGTGACGTTCGTCGTCTTTTCTTAGCACTGAGCCATTCGTGGAGACCTATAGGCAATTTTCGATACCTACAAGGTTCTGTTTGAACCAGTCAAACACAAAAACGCGGGTCTGACCCTAGCATTTTGATGTGGCAGCGCAGGTTCGACCCTAGCATTTTGATGTTGCAACGCGGGTTCGACCCCAGCGTTTTAATGTTGACACACGCGGGTCCGACCCCAACGTTTTGGTGTTGATGCGTAGGGATGACCTCTGCGTTTTGGTCTTAGAGCGCGGTGATGAGTTCCGCGCCCTTCTTCGAAGAGATTATCAACAAGTAATCTCTTTTGTCATAGCGTTGCAAAGATCATTATCTTGTAATCTTCATCTTGGCTCCTTGAAAATATGAGAGTCGTCATATTATAACTCCCGATGTTGATTGTGAAGGCTGTTGATTAGAGCTTTCATCAGTTGTTGTGAAGGTCGTCAGATTGTAACCTTCATCAATCTACGTGAAAGTCTTCAAACTCTAACCTTCTGGAAGTCGTCAGATTGTAACTTCCATCATTGGTGTTTTGATGGGGATCAGCTATCTATTGTGATTTTTAGACAGCCTACAGAACCCCCTCTAAAGTTTTTAAAAGTTCGTGGTTGACTGGGACGAATTTTCGGAATACTTTGGATCTCAACTCTGATCTTGGAGCTGTTGATTTCTTGTGGTAAAGGATTTATTCTCTGCACTTGCTTTGAAGGCATCTTGGTTGAAGGGGATTGCCACGTAGGACCTGTGTGTAGGTATACGTCATAATCCTGCTTCTGGAATGCGGAGGATGAACCCTGCATTTTGAACTTGAGACGCGGGTCTCACCCTTGCATGTTGAATTTGGTTGAAGAATTTATGAATATATATATATATACACACACTAACTATTTTTTTAATGATTATTTTGTAGTAGTTATGACGAGGGATAGTTTTCGAAATTTGTTAATAGAAAGAATATTTCATTTATTAAGAACGTAGAACTGATTGTCGTAGAGCGTGACATTTCATATACATAACGATATCAGTTCCCCGTTTTCTTTTTTCTACAATTTCATGTTGTAGAATAATTAAGTACGTGTAACTTGCATGAGGAGTTTGGATATTCCAGTAGTGATGAAATCCCTTATGTATGTATTCATGCTGTAGTATTTTGTTTATGCATTTCATGTTCATTATAGTTCTCATTTCTACTTTATAAACCTGCGTAATGATGTTTAACATGCCTTACTATATTTATGATCTGTTGATGTGTTGAGAACCTCAGTAGTTCATGATTTAGTAGCCTTGTGCGTCATGAACAGACTTAGTGACATGTGTGAGTAAGTTGACTGGTTTAGGCGGTGAACCCGAGTTTCCAATGAGATTATTGTTGACTTAGAAAAGCGAGAAGAGTTGGGATGGGGAAGTCATGGTTCATGTAATCGGGTAAGGCTATTGATATATCTTTCAGGCTCGCACCAGTGGATCGGTGTCGCCACTGGGGTTGGTTTGTTGAGTTACAGTGGATTAGTGTCGCCACTGGGGTTGGTTGGTTGGACCAAAGTAGATCGGTGTCACTACTTTGGTTCATGAATTTATTTGATTAGATTTACGTAGGGGATATGTGAACTGTTAGTTATTCGATGATATGAGCATTGACTCTGTGAGATGTGAACTAGCTATCTGTTTTAGAATGGCTAGTTACATGACTTTGAATCTTGGCTAAGTATGATTCTTGTGAGATGTAGATCAATTGTATTTCTTTTCATATATAGATCAGGATTAATATTTAATTATTTACAATTTGAGACATATGGGTATATACATGAGGGTTTTCTTATTTGGATTATTTCGTTCGACGTACTACGTCTCTTGTTGTAGATTTTTAAGTATTAATCTCATCTAGTTGTATAACTTTGTTACTTGGATGATTATCCTGATGGCTAGCTGCATGATCTTGTTACTTGTTTGATTTTTTTGGATTCTTGACTATTATATACTATTGGTGGATTTTATCTAGTTTTTAGTATCTAGCTGTATGCTTCTATTTATTATTACTGTTTTTGCCTTGGTCATTCGACTGTTCCTATTTCTCCCTTGTGGGATCCTGTCGTGTGCCATACACGTTGACGTACACTTATTTTTTTCTGGTGTACGTTAGATTTAGGAGACGGACAGCCTTAGTTCGGAATCATACAAGAGCTAGAGGATTCTCAGTAGGAGCGTCTTGCAGATGGAGTAGAAGAATAAGCTGAGGCGTAGTAGTTTTCTTCTGTAGTAGCCGATGAACACTAGAATTCTTTTACATTATTTCTTTAGTTTGATGATGGATTTAGTTATTTTATCAGTACTTCTTTTTATTATGGACTATGTATTTTATTCCTAGTTGGATCGTTTTTATAATAAGGATATGTTTGACCCATATTTTTGTCTGAGATGATTTACCATGGATGATATGCTTATTTCTTATTCTGGATTATCTTTATATTTTTGCTATGGTGATCGGGGACCTATGATTGATATTTATGTGTTTGACGCTTAGCGTATTTGATTAAGAAGAAAAGAAAAAAAATAATAGTGTATATTTCTTTTAAATCTAATATGTCGCGGACTTGTTCATGTTCCGATTCTCAGGTATTTTGGGAAGCGGGGCATGACAAAAGGTGTTATTCCTCAGCTGTTTCACCGACGGGCGATTCTCTCTAAAATAGTCCCGGGTACAGTCCGGTTATGTAGCGACTGCTACTGTCTAATTTGGCGCCATATCTGGAGAAATGGCCGCATATCACCCCATCTTGTGTCGGGGTTAAGTCCCAGTCCATCTTCCTTGGAGCAGAAACAATCTTCAGGGCGGTGAAAGAACAGTCATGTTCCATCGGGGGCAAGCACATATTGCGCCTGTTCATAGTCCTAAGCTTCCGATAGGTGCCAATTCCAATAAGACTGGATCCTCTGAAGAGTCTCCAAATAGAAAAAACAGGCTTCACGATGTGGTCACGGTTGATTATTTCTAAGGGAGCATCAGTGATCAAACGCCTAAAAGTGGAGATTGAAGGCTCAAAAAGAAGCCCAAGTTCTTCTTGTTCTCGATCCCCGAACATAGGGATGCCCTCAAGAGAGGAATAGTGGAAATCATATTCCATCGTTTGGGTACCATCTGCTCCGAAAGCCCCATGTAGGGGAATTGGAACAGATGGATGCACAACTGCACAAAGGGCAAACAAAGTTGGCTCAAACAATGAGTCATTGTCTAATGACGTGAAGGTCACTCCAACAATGAACTTCGTTAAATACACGAACCTCATCTAATAACGAACCTCGTTAAATAGACGAACCTCATTAAATAGACGAACCTCGAACTTCGTTAATAGATGAACTTCATCTAACAATGAACCTCGAGCCTTAATAGTTGAACTAACTTTGTATGTTGGATGCACCTTGTTAGTGAAGAAAAAGTTTATCAATTTAACAAACGTTGTTAGTAAAGATGAAGTTCGAGCAAAAAATCATTTGACAGACATTAAGGATGAACCTCATCAGAATAGCCAACACGGTTGGACATATGAAGCTCAATGGGCAGATGAACTTCGTCAAATCAAAAGATGTCGTCTTTTAGATGGATTTTGTCTCAAAAAGAGAGAAACTGTTCATATCCCTTAAGAAACCTAAGTCTAAAATAGACATGGTTCATCTGTGTTGAAGCGCAGATCTTGCGTTCAGATCTTTTACCTGGGAAATGAGAAAACAGACGAAGCCGCGGGATCATATGAAGGACCGGCCACCTTCTTACCCTTGCCTTTGTTTATGGAGGTTTTAGGAGCCATTGGTCTCGGATTAGAAGTTCTCTAAGAAGAAAAGTTCAAAATTTGGTAGATGAAGGGTTTTGATAACTCAAGCGATCAGAAGAAGAAAAGACTCTTCATATAATGACGCCATATATATAGAGGCGGGAGAAATCAAATTAAGGGCTGAGATCTTCGATTGAGATCATTGGATGAATCCCTTTCCCAATTTGATCTGCGGGCGAGATCCACGGAGGATATCTCAAGGAACCAGCTGGTAGCCACCTATCGGGTCTAGAAAAGATGCGTAATAGTTACTGCTGATAAGGCTGAAAGGTGTCATACAAGCGTTAGTCTGACAATACTCACATGGAAAGACGAAGCTCAGCCAATTGCCGAACTTCGTAGTGAAGCTTACAGAAGCATTAAATTGTGAACAATGAGGCCAAGTTCGTCCTAAGAGGATTCAAAGTGTTTCAGACTCCATACAACCCAATTCAAGTCTGAAAACTTTGAAGGAGATTTTGTAGGCATTAAAAAATACTAAACTTTAAGGTATGACTAAGGTTGTCCTAGGGACAAACCTAGTCTTGGTAAAAAATGAGACTCATCACCCAGCAAGGAGCCATATCAGAAATGAGGCTTACCAGGCAGCGAGGCTCAACAAACTTATCATTGGAAATGAGGTTCGAAGATTGTCGTTGGATACGAGGTTCGAAGCTCACCAGTGGAAACGAGGATCGAAGCTCATCGTTGGATACGAGGTTCGAGGGTCACCAGTGGATATAAGGTTCGGAGTTCGTCATTGGATACAAGATTCGAAGCTCGTCATTAGATACGAGATTCGTAACTCATCACCAGACGTGAAGCTCATTAGTGAAGACAAGACTCGTCAAAAGGGAATTGACAAGACTTGCTACGCAGTTGAACTCAGAAGACGAAGTTCGTTAGTAGATACAAAGCTCGTCAGACGACGTCAGTGGTGACAGAGTTCGCTATGCTATAAAGTTGGCCTTAGAAGACGAACCTCACTACATATTGAGGCTCATCTAATTATATGAACTTCACCATGCAGCGAAGCTCGTCGTCCATAGAAATCCAGATGGTAACGGGTTTGGAGACTTAGTCAGCCACATGAGCTAAACTTTAGGAGCACGTTTCGCCCCATTAACCGATGTGGGCTGAATTTAAGGAGGCAGTTACGTCCTCTACCCATAATTTTAGTACGTTGGTTACGTGCTTAAACCTTATAAATAGCCATGAGCAGCTATGAAGAAGAGACTTTTTTGGAGACTTCTAGAGGAGTTTTGGCAATCGTGTGAAGAGAGATTATTGTCTGCATTTTTGTGATCCAAGCCACCATCAGAAGTTTTTGTGATCTTGTTCTGATCGTCAACGGGAAGCAATCTCGGCTTGAACATCGAGAAAAGCGTCCTTTCTCCACTAAGAACCCACATTTAAACAAAAGAGAAGTCAAATTAATCTTCTCTTCCTCTGTAATCGAGAGTGAGTGATTGTAAGGGATTCGTACTAAGTGATCAGACCCATTTCTTAAAACAAGGAATTCAATCATATATTTTCTGACCCTACAAACGTTTCCAAAACTATTTTACAAGAATTAAGGGTATTAAACCCTCATTAAGGAGTGATTTAAGGAGACGGTTACACCCCTTAAACCCTTATAAATAGCTAAGATGTCGGCTACAAAAGGATCCTTTTTGGGGGGAATCATCTTGAATTGGCTTTGGTTGGAGATTTTGGAGCTTTGAAAGCTTGGCTTTTGAACCATTTTCGGTTGAAGAACTGATCGACTTATTCTAATTAAAAAGGATTAGTTCATTTTCTGAAATTAACTCTTTTACATAGTTTTAAACTCGTTTAGAGTTCTTAACTCGTTAAGAGTTTTAAACTTGCCTCGCAAGTTCTTCTCGACGTGAAGCCAAGAGGAATAGACAAACGTTCCACGAAGCGAGGTGCTCGTATCGTCAACGGGATACAAGATTCAAGCTCCCATCGCCACCAAGAAGAACCCAGTTTTAAACAAAGTGAATGATCTTCTTTGACTCCTTCTCTCTTTTGTAAATCGGGAAACCGAAAGAGAAACTGTAAATTTTTTTCTAAGTCAGTTAGAGAGAGGTTATATCGAGATATTGTATTCATTCTTTTCTTATGTCAGTTAAGAAGAATTAATAACATTTTCTTGCAACATTCTCACAAATTTTTTGACAAACATGCCGCCTCTTCCACATGTGTCAGTCCCCTAGGGTTTATGGAAAACCTAGGGGCATATTTATAAATAAGTTTTTCTCTTTTTTAAGAAAAAATATTTTTATTTTAGAAAACATTCTAAAATCTGAAAATTCTATGAAATTTAGATGCACATTAATAAAAATATTTTTTGAGAAATTTTTTGATTTTTTTGAATTTTTAATTATACTTTTGGAAAAATCTAAAGACATCTTAGAAAGTAATAAAAATTCTAGAGAATTCCCAAAAAAATTAAAAAAATTTCATATTTTGGGGAAGTATTTTTAGAAATTTTAAAAATTTCTAATAAAATTCCCACTAGGTTTCATAATTAAGAGTTTGTGAAGTTTTGCTGAAAAATAATTTTTCTAAACTTTGAAAGTTTAGAAAAATTATTTTAAATACCAAAATTGATTTATATAAATCATAATAAGTCTTGAAGACTTGTGACGGGCAGCTATTCTAGTGGGAGCATCTAGGGCGTGCACCAATTTTACGAGAAATAAAATACTCTAATAAAATTGACAAGATTAAAAGAGGGTAGTTAAATAAAATTGTCAAATTTCTTATTTATTTTTATACTCTGCATGTTTCCGCGCATAATGATGCATAAACAAATAATTTTATGAGGGAGATTTTAGGTAGAGATGATATTATAATTTAACTACTCATTCTAGTTTATCTCTACGAAATCTTATATTCTATTTTCAAAAAAATTATATAACAATTTTAAAAAATATATCTTTGAACACTGTGGTTGGGGGTTCTAGGACTTCTTCCCTTTGTTTGGAAAGTAATTTGATTATCAAAATAAAATGCTCCAAGAGAGAGAATGTTCTACAGGGAAGAGCAATACATCATGCAAAATACCAATAATCTTAACATATCTGTAATTTGAGTGTCTTAATCCTTCTCTTAAAAATGTACCAACATAATTTTCCACATTCAGCTCGGGATTGTAAGTCATAGATACTTCTATCAAAAGAGCAATTTTCTCCTGAGAACAAGAGATTTAAGCAAGTATTCAGGCAATAATGTTCGAGCCGGAATAAGGTTCAACTCAGACTCAAAGACGTGATACCAATCAGTACAAAGTTTGAAAACTAAGAGATCGCTCAAGTGGTTCACTAGGTGGACTGTATGAGGAGCGGTCTTATCGGGGAGTTTGAGGATTATTTGAAAACTAAGAGCTTTGATGATGCTCTTAAGGCGAGGTCCGAATGTGTCTCTTCAATGAGGATCCAAGTTCTGATTATTATGTTGGATTCAAACAATATGTCTACGGGGCAGAACATCGAATTCACCTTTGGTTGATAACCTTAATGATCAGGGATCATGAGATAGTTGAAACCACATCCTGCTAAGAGTGGCAAATTCGGGTGGTTATTAGGGCTTTACAAAACTCCAGGGAAAATATTTATTAATTTTATTGCATGTCGCAGATGAGACAACATCTGAGGATGTGTAAATAAAAGTGAAGTTAGAGTCTAAACATCAGGGTATGTTCAAAGCTAACATGTCTACTTTAACTTTGGTAGTTGAACCTTGTGCGCAAGGAAATGAGCCTAATTAAAGTGGACCCCAAGAGATTTTCAGAATGGATTCTGAAATAAAAGAAGTCGATTAAAAGGTGAAAAGCCAATTGATAAGAGCAGGATCAATTATTATGACTACAGACAAGCCGATCATTTTGCGAATGAGGTCGTGCAACCGAGAAAACTGTTGGAAAATTTTAGTCTTCCGGCCTACTATGATCTGCATAACTTGGAAGTCAACACACAATCAACGAGATAGAAAATAATCACAATAAAGATGAAAGAACACCAATATTTACGTGGTTTTGTCGACCAACTTTGACCTACATCCATGAGGCAACAATACGAGAAATCCACTATGTATCAGGGTCTATAAGAGGAACCACTCAACTTTTGTCTCTCAATCTCCCAGCCTCACATACATAATCAACTCTCATATTCTCTCCAAAGCTCTCTCCTTATAATCTTTTGAACGGACAAAGACTGTGAAACCCTCTCCTAATATTGTAATCTTTTGCATGGACAACGACTACGAAACACTTGCCTCTCGCATACTTTTCTTGAATCAGGCTACGCCCTCTGCTAACCTAGATTACGAGAATATTATCTCTCTCTCCTCTACTTTTTTTCTCTAACAATAGAAGAATATATATAGGAAACCAAAACATTATCTCTAGCCTAAATTTCTAATTAGAATAGGATACAAACTCCTAATCACAATGAGACACAATCTTCTAATCATGATAGACCTCTAACCCTATCTAATTCTCATAAAGTTATACAAAGAATCAAAAACACAATTCTAACAATCTTCACCTTGGATTTGATTCTCAAAACCCCTTGAAGGTATACAATTATCATCTTGAAATTTTGCATCTCCTACTAGAGTCTTTTGTTTCGTGTGTACTTCAATCTAAAGCATCTGCACTCCTAATTGAAACACTTGTGCTCCAACCTGGATGTCTCTATGACCCTCACTTTCATCTGCCTCGCTGTGGCGCCTCCACCTCTCTTGTGCGCACCATGAAATCTTCACCACCTCTCGGTGCACTTTTCCTATGCCTTCATCTCCTCCATCACTTAGCTCGGACCAAATATGAGCACTCATTCTCCTACAACTCTCTACAAGTCTAATGGCAGCATCTTCATCAACATGTGTGTCAGTCGGTCGTGCCCGCTTGCAAGCTCCACATAAATTGACACTATCATCCACGAGGCTACACACTAACCAACTCATACTCCTGCGATGACTCCGAATAATTATATAATGACAACTCTATTACTAAAATTACATCTAATTCTCTATAACAGTCTCAATTGTAGCATACATGTTTGCCCCATCTGTCATCAGATTTGTCTTGTCACCACTATTAGAACTTTCCTCTATCTTCTGACTAATTTGAGAATAATCTGAATAATCAAACCCTTTCATCGCATTTAGAACACTCAAAAACCTAGAAATCAAGTCCTGGATCGCCAAAATTCCGCTTACGATTCATTAATCTTTACTTCAATCAACCTTAGTCATTGATTGAACAAAACATCAAACACTACAAAATGCACACCATATCCAAAATTTGTTTTTTAGTTAATTAGTGCTTCAATCTATCCATGTGACTAGTACTCATCAACCAAAAGGCCACGTGCCTCCTTCAAAACACCAAGTACTAGCCATGAAACACAAACACCAGATTGCTTCACCAAGGTAAACTTAGTTCTCTTCACGTGAAAAGAATTTTCCTCCTTGACGCGGACCCCACAGGACTCTCAAGTCCTCTCACGTGAGAAAGTTTTCGTTCTTCGCCATTGTAACCTGCAGCCCGCGGTCGGCGATTCGCGGAAGACCTCGCCCCCTTTGCTGCCTTAGATCGTCGGCGTTCTTTCAGTTGGTCGCTTTTTGTTTTTTGTTTTTTACTTTTTCTTCATCTTGGTTCTCATAATGTTGATCTTCAATCTTGCACGATATTGCTTTCTATCTTGTGAGCTCAACTCTGGATCCATCACCATCGTTCTGATACCACTTGTTAGAGAATTTTAGTCTCTCCGCCTACTACAATCTGCATAACTCAAAAGCCAACCCATAATCAAGAGATATAAAATAATCACAATCAAGAAGAAAGAACATCGTGATATAAAAAGATGCCGATGTCGGGAAATAATACAATATTCATGTGAAAATGAAAGAAGCCGCTATAAAAGGAAGAAGAACATCTTGCGCCTTCACCTGCGAAGCGCTATGCTCCTGCTTACGAAAAAAGACTTTCCAAGCAAACTACTGAAGACAGACTACTGGGGGTGGGAATAAAGCTCCAACTTTGACCTATATCCACGGGGCAACAATATGAGAAAATCCATTATGTATTAGGGAGAACTACAAGAAGAACCACTTAACTCTCATCTCTCAATTTCTCAACCTCATATACATAATCAACTCTCATGTTCTCTCCAAAGCCCTCTCCTTACAATCTTTTGAACAGATAAAAACTGTGAAATCCTCTCCTAATGTTGTAATCTTTTGTATGGACAAAAATTATGAAACCCACCTCTCTCGCATAATATTATTGAATCAGTCTACGCCCTCTGCTAACCCTAGTTTATAATAATATTGTCTCTCTCTCCTCTCCTTTTTTTTCCTCTAACAATAGAAGAATATATAGAGAGAAACCAAAACCATATTTCTAACCTAACTTCCTAATTAGAATAGGATACAAACTCCTAATCATGATGAGACATAATCTCCTAATCATGATAGACCTCCAACCCTGTTTAATTCTCATGAAGTTATATAAAAAATCAAAGACACAATCCTAACAAAAACTTGGGATGTGTGGACTACATCTGTAGGGTAAAGACTAGTTTGTAAAGTTTCAAAAGATTTTATATGGGAGGAAAAAGATCTAGTGGGAGAATATATAATGGTGTTGGGCGTCAATGCATAAAGGTGTTCTCTGGATTCAGGGAATAAATAGATTTTAGAATACTCCCATCATTGATGAGGAATTGTCTCTTGGTAGTTAGACTTGTGAGATTCATGTTAGTTTCCCATACATGGTTGACTTACATAGATTTACTTCTAGAATTATCTGTTTTGCATAGAACGTCAAGTTAATCTCCTAGTTGATTTTAAAATGTGCCTCGTTATTAGATAATTGGATTTATCTTCTACTTTATTTGTACAGTGAAAGATTGGATCTAATTTATAACATTATAGACTAGGCCATATTGGAGGATACATGTAAGCTCACCAAGGGTGACCTCTAAGGTATGCGTACCAAGATTTATCTGCCCACCTACAAGTATAGTCTTGTTGGTAAAATCACTAGGAAATCTTTTGGCAAGGCCAAGAACAAATCTGTTACAATTAGTACACTATTTTACATGCAAATTGATATTTATTAAGGTACAAAGTGGAGCACCTTATTTTTTCATATTAATAGGCTATTGCCCTATTAGTGTCTACTACTCTATTTGCGGGGATGTGTATTTCCTCACATTAAATTGTGAAATATTTTCTTCGTAAAGGATAAAAAATTTCACAACCCCATGTCTAGTGCATGTTGAAAATGTCACTAAACAATCAAAGCTTTTGTTTTTTTTGGAATCCACTTTCAAATAACCGTAGGTTATTGAGGTTGTCCAAAAATATCTTGGGTTTTAAGTAGGATTTCCGAACATTTTAGGATTCTATAACTCTGCCCATCAGTTTATTATCTACCCAGAGCAAAGGTGTGAATATTTGTGGGGTAAATTACCTTAATTAATCTTTGTATAAATTTATTTCGGCATATTAGTCTAGGCTCTTCCCAAAAGAAAAACCCGAGTCCCTATTGATCCATGGGCTTTGGCAAGGTGCTTTGAGTTGTAGACGGATCCGCTTTGGTTTACTCCTTTTTGCTTGTTTTCCTCTGTACTTCTCATGTATAAGAGTTTCTTTCTATCTGAAGTCTTTCTTCTCAGTGGCGGGATCCAGATAGTAAAACCGCGACAAAGAGGCCAATGAAGAGTATGGTTTGATTGTTATGCTTCAATCTCGGTTGAAGATTAATTCACTATGTAAGTTTCCTTTTAAAATTGTTGAGGATCGACGTTGCTTGTTTGGTTCAGAAGCCTGCTCAACCAGTCCTCGATCTTCTTGATGGTGCACTAGAGAGAAGATCGAGGACTGGTTGAGCAGGCTTCTGAGCCAAACAAGCAACGTCGATCCTCAACAGTGGTATCAGAGCGAGGTTAGTCGTCGCCGTTGACCATCGCCGGCGAGCTTCAGGGGCTGCTGCTCGAAGAGCCTCTTCGGCTGGATCAGAAGCCAAAACTACAGACCGCCGCCACAGGGCACCGCCTGACCTCGCCGGACCGCTACAAGAGCACTGTCGCGTGGGCGTGGGTAAGGTCGAAACTCTCTCCTAGGGTTTCGCTCAGGTATATCGGCTGAAAACCAAACTTAACAGCTGGAAAATTTTTTCCTGTTTGTGTTTCTGCTCGTGCTAGTTGCTGGAAAATTTATTTTTGTTTCTTTTGTTTTTTCCTTCCTCGTGCTAGTTGCTGTGATACCATTATCTGATTTTTTCTGTGTGAAAAAATGTCTGCTGCTAATCAATATGGTATGGTTCAATATGGTATGGCTCCGTTCAACGGAAAATCTGATTTTAGCATTTGGAAACAAAAAATAAAATGTATTTTAATTCAACAGAAATCTTTTAGGGCTGTAGGTCAGACTTATTTGACTTCTGACACTGAAGAAAAAATAGCTGAAATGAACGAAAATGCTTGTTCCACAATTTATTTGAACTTATCTGACTCTGTGCTTAGAAAAGTTGGCATTATGGAATCTGCTAAAACCCTTTGGGATAAACTTGAAGAACTCTATACTGAAACCTCTTTGCCCAGTAAAATGTTTTTGCTTGAAAAATTTTTCAAATTTAGATTGGATATGTCTAAGGACATTGAGGAGAACCTAGATGTTTTCACAAAACTTATTTCAGGTATTAAGTTAACTGGTGATAAACATATAGACGATTATACTCCTATTGCCCTTCTAAATGCTATTCCTGACTCATATAGTGATGTAAAATCTGCTATTAAATATGGTAGAGATGATATTACCCTTGACATTGTGGTTAATGGTCTTAAGAGTAAGGAATTAGATTTAAAACATTCTGGGGGAAATAAAAATTCTGGTGAGGTTATGCATGTGAGGGGTAGGCCTCAGAATAGGTCCAATTATCAAAAGAATGCTAGTAATGGGGAATCAAGTAAGAAAAAATTTGAAAATGGAAGAGGTAGATCTAAGTCCAGGTTTAAAGCTAAAAAATGCTATAATTGTCATGAAACTGGTCACTTTATTAAAGATTGTCCTAAGCCTAAGAAGAATCAGCAAAATGATCATGCTAATATGGCTGTCTGTGAGGGCAAAATGGGTGAAATTTTCATGATTAATAATCTGTGTGATTATGCATATTTGAACTCTATGTTATCTGATCCTTTGTGTAAATCAGATTGGTTGGTAGACTCTGGTTGTACTTTTCATATGACTCCATTTAAAAACTTGTTTTCAAACTACAAGAAAATAGAGAATGGCTTTGTGTCAATGGCAAATGAAAAAAAATGCAATGTTTTAGGAACTGGTGATGTATGCCTTAGGTTTTCCTCTGGTTCTGTGTTTACTTTAAAGGATGTTAGGCATGTTCCTGATTTACGTTATAACTTGATTTCTTGTGCATCTCTAGAAAATGATGGTTTGGAGGGAAAATGGGGTAAAGGGGTTATGAAAATTCTAAAAAGGTCTCTTGTTGTTTTTACTGCTGAAAAATAAAATAATTTGTATATTTATCATGCTGAACCTGTGCTTGATTCTGTTAACTCTGTGATAGGTGATAAATCTGTTTTATGGCATACTAGATTAGGTCATATGAGTAATACAGGATTAGAAATTTTGCATAAAGGAGGTCACTTTGGTAGTGATAAAATATCCCCCATCCCTTTCTGTGAATCTTGTGTGCTAGGAAAACAACATAGGGTTACTTTTCCTACTTCTTCTTTTCCTAATCAGTCTAAGTGCACTAGTGTACTTGAATATTTGCATGCTGATGTGTGGGGTCCCTCTAGTGTGCCTACGCATGGAGGGAACCAATATTTTCTTTCCATAATTGATGATTATTCTAGGAAAGTTTGGGTTTTACTCATGAAACAAAAATCTAAAGTTTTCAATAAATTTAAAAATTAGAAAATTATGATTGAAAATCAAACGGGAAAGAAAATTAAAACTCTTAGGACAGACAATGGTCTTGAGTTTTGTAACAAACAATTGAATGATTTGTGTACTACTTGGGGTATTAAAGGCATAAATCTGTTCCCTACACACCCCAACAGAATGGGATTGCTGAAAGGATGAATAGAACTCTCTTAGAGAGGGTGAGGGCTATGTTGACCACATCTGGGCTCTCCAAGAAGTTCTGGGGAGAAGCTGTTTGTACTGCGGCCTATTTGATTAATAGGTCTCCTTCTGTTCCCTTAGGAGGGAAATGCCCTGAATTTGTGTTCACAGGCAAACCTCTTGATTTAAATAATTTGAGAATTTTTGGGAGTGCTGGCTATGTGCATCAAAAGATTGATAAGTTAGAACCTAGATCTAAGAAATGTGTTTTCTTAGGATATCCTGAAGAGGTAAAGTGTTATAGGCTTTGGAATAAGAGTGAACCGGGGTTTAAGGTAGTGATAAGCAGAGATGTTGTTTTTAATGAAAATGAATTTCCTTGTTTACCTTTACATGTTCCTATTCCTAAAAATGATGCTCCAAACGAGGTGGAGCAAATGCCTATTATTAATCAACCCAAATCACTTTTCGAAGAAATTGAATGATACAATTATTGAAAATCAAGATGAGATTATTCCAAATGAGGTGGAGCATGATATACATAAAATAGATAACATGCATGATTTGAATGATTATCAACTCACTAGGGATAGAAATAAAAGAACCATTAGAAAACCTGGAAGATATAGAGATTGCAATTTGATTGATTGTAATATGTCTGAGTTTGCCTTTAATGTGTTTGAATCCCTTGAGTGCAATGAACCTAAGACTTATAAAGAAGCATTAATGTCAAAATATTCTGAAGAATGGATTAGTGCTATGAAGAGTGAGATGGAATCCCTAAAAATTAACCAAACATGGAAACTTGTTCCTAAACCTGCTAGTTGTTCTGTAGTGGACTGTAAGTGGCTGTTTAAGGTAAAACATGAATCTGAAAGTGTTAGGTTTAAGGCTAGGTTAGTAGCTAAGGGATTTACTCAAAAGGAGGGAATTTGATTATGCTGAAATTTTTGCTCCTGTTGTCAAATTCACTACTGTTAGAATTATGCTTGCTTTAGTTGCTCATTTTAATTGGGAATTAAAACAAATGGATGTAACTACTACTTTCTTGCATGGTGATCTTGATAAAAATATTTATATGCATCAACCTGAGGGTTTTGTGGACCCTAAATTGCCTGATCATGTGTGTTTGTTAAAAAAGGCTTTGTATGGTTTAAAACAATTACCTAGGCAATGAAATATTAGATTTGATAAATGCATACAATCTTTAAAGTTTAAAAGGAGTTCTGCTGATCATTGCCTGTATTATAAGAATATAGACTCTGTGCCTGTATTTCTTGTAATTTATGTGGATGACATGTTGATTGTTAGTCCTTGTTTGAAGTCTATTAAGCATGTTCAAAAATGTCTTTGTGAAAATTTTAACATGAAAGACTTAGGTGATGCTAAAAGAATCCTAGGCATGAATATTATTAGGGACAAAAACAAATCTACTCTAGTTTTAAACGAAAGTTCATATGTTGAAAAAATTTTGAGTAAATTTGCTATGTCTAATGCCAAATCTGTGAATGTGCCTCTTGCTTCTCATTTTGTGTTAAGTAAGGATCAATCTCCCAATACTGAAACTGAAATAAATGATATGAAGAATGTGCCATATTCGAATGCTATAGGATCTGTCATGTATCTCATGGTTAGTACTAGGCCAGACATTGCATATGCGGTTAGTTGCTTGAGTAGATATATGTCAAATCCTGGTATGCCTCATTGGAATGCCTTGAAGTGGCTTTTAAGATATTTGAAATCCTCTGTGGATGTAGGATTAACATTTTCTAAGTGTTCTGAAGGTGTCAAACTTGCAGGCTATGTAGATTCCAATTATGCAAATGATAGGGATAATAGGAAATCTACTACTTCCTATGTGTTTACTTTGTGTGGCTCTTGCATAAGTTCGAAATCCCAATTACAACTCATTGTTGCTTTATCTACTACTGAATCTGAGTATGTTGCTGCCACTGAAGCTTTTAAAGAAGCTATTTGGCTTAGGGGCCTTATATCTGAAATTGGTTTTCTTGATAAAAATGTGGTTGTATTTTCTGATAGTCAATCCGCTATTCAACTTTGCAAAAATCATGTTTTTCATGATAGAACTAAACATATTGATGTTAGATTTCATTACATTCGGGATATAGTTGAAAAGGGTATTGTCAAGTTAGAGAAAATTCCCTCAGAATTTAATCCTGCGGACATGGGTACTAAGTGTTTACCTGCTGAAAAATTTATATCGTGTCAAAGAATCTTGAATTTTGATTTTGGGTAATTTTGACTTTGCTTTGTGTGTTGCCTTTGTGGCCTATTAACTTGCTTTGTGCTTGTCAGTAGCTTTGTGATTTTTTCCATTTGAACTCGATAACCGTTTGGTAGAGTTCGGTCCTTTGTGGGCTTGGTATGCTTGGTGATCTTACCCCGATCTTTGTGATCTGAGTTTACTTCGTGTATTCTCTTCTATTGCTTGTATCTTCTTTGTGATCATACAGGTAATGATTTGGCAATGATGAGTCCTGCAGTTCCGTGTTTTTCCTTTGTGCACTACCTTGGGCCAAAGGTGGAGATTGTTGCTATTTGTTGGCCCAAAAATAAAACTGGCCCATTACCTAGAGGTCCGGTTGTTCCCTTTTATTCCCTTTCACATTTTCCTTGTAATCAAAAGTCTGCTGTCAACAGTTGAGTCTCATCTCCATTTGTTGTAGGTCGGCTCCCACCTCTATTTTCTTCCCTATGCCATCCCTTCATTGTCGGTCCCCTCCACTATATAGCAATTGAGAGAGACTAAGAGAAAAGTGTGGGACTACGGAGTGGAGTAGAACTAGAGCTCTGTGCTCTGGAGATCTGAGTGATCCTCTTCCCTTTTTATGTGATTCCCTTCCTCTTTGTGAGTGATTAATAGAGAATATCAGCGAGCTTCCCTTTGTGTTCTTGATGGTGCACTAGAGAGAAGATCGAGGACTGGTTGAGCATGTTGAGACTTGTTGAGACGGACGGCGGCACCGAGGAACCAAAACAAGCGCCGATCCAAGAAGGCCAAACTCAACCAAATATCAATGCACAAACACAAACACCAATTTTAACGTGGTTCGGCAAGTTGCCTACGTCCACGGGGCAAGAAGGGGGTGGGTTTTCACTAATAGAGAAAGAGTACAAACTGAGATTACAAATCACTCGAAGGAACAAACTAATCTCACCAACAAAACTCTTAATCTCTCCAAATAAAACCCTAAACAAATAGCTCAAAAATACCTCTTTTTGTGCTCCAAATAGCCCTCAATCAATGCTTAATCAAAGCCTAAACCAAGCCCAAGAAATCCTAAAAAACGTGTCTCTATTTATAGCAAAACACAATCCCAAACTGATTGAGATTCTAAAAACGAGTCTGCCACACCCTGCACCATGGGTGTGGCAGAGGGTGTGGTGTGTAGGACAGATTCTGCCACACCCTGCACCATGGGTGTGGCAGAGGGTGTGGTGCAGAACAGATTCTACCACACCCATGGCAGACACCACACCAGGGTGTGGTAGAGTCTGTTTTGGGTTATTCTTCACGTTTTTCACAATTCCTTCGCCGTTTTCACAGAGCAGGCTTCTGAGCCAAACAAGCGACGTCGATCCTCAACAAAAATGTCATACTTATTTATTTTTAAATATTTTTATACATTATTGATTACATTAACTAAAATTCCGAATCTCTAAATACAGGACACAATGTCACTTCCAAGCCAAAAGAAAAAGGAAAAAGGAAAAGAAGGAAGCCCTTTCTTTTACGAAATTTTTTTTTGGCTCGCGGACCAACCGCGAGCCACAAACTCACAGAGGGGGGTACAGTGGGTGGGCCCCACAGCAGGGTGGAGCCCACCCACCCTACCCCGCTCTTGCGAGTTGTGGCTCGCGGTTGGACCGCGAGCCAAGAAGCAGAATTGTTTCTTTTACATCTTGATAACATGAATATATGCTAAACGCTATAAACTGATAGCCATAAATCATGTAATTTACTCTCCAAATCAGGTTCTTCAAATTAATTTAGCATCTCCTTTAGGAGTATGATAATAAATCTATTTTAAGCCTTCCTTGATACCAAGAACAATTTACCAAGTTACTTTGCCCGCTTCTAATGTTCCTAAAATATGAATTAAAGCATAACAATTCACCAAGTGACCTAGTGGTTGACGCCTGGGATCTTGACAATCAAGGGTCAATCTATTAGCTATTACGACACTTGCACAGTCTAATCACCAGGGTCTAGACTGGAGGGTGGCTGGGCCTCGGGGTTTATTTGGCTGATACTAAGCTATGGTTCTTTGCACCAATAATAATAATAATAATAATAATAACTAAAAGAAGAAGAAGAAGAACAAAACAAAATATCTCCATAGCCATAAATTAATTCAATGCTCGGTTCATCAATGCCGTACAGTATGTCCAATATAAAATGCAATCATGAAGGGGGAAAAAAGTAAATACCGTAAGAAGGCAATGGGATCAAACTCTACAAGTCCGATGGCCTAGACATTGCAATTCAAAAGCTTGATGTCTAGGGTCTGATCCCATATACAATGAGCAGTCCGATAACATTATAATCGGGCGGGGCGGGGGATGGGCAAAAGAAAACCTGTAAAAAAAATTGCTTCCTGTTATGTTCACTACTCTTTACCTTTAAGAATTTGTAATTTGCAGATAAGGATGAATCACTGATCAGGAACAGTGAGGAAATATTTTGACATTGCTTTTCTGAATCTCTTTTTGTACTGTAATGGAGATACCACGGTTGGGGATTCGTTCTTGGGGCCTCCGAGGATGCCTGAAGCTTTCACCCAAGTTTCAAGATGCTTGTCCCATGTGTACTGCCTCATGAAATCGATGATTCCTATAACGAGTTCTTTCCTTTCATCGTCGATGCCAACAAGTAACGAATAGTCCATGACATCAACAGACTAGAAATGGGAAAGACAAAAAAAATCAGCTTTTAGACAAGTAGCGTGCTATAAATTCTCAATTTCAATTGTCGATAATTATAATATGAAACATGACTAATGGATTATCCAGATTCGCCGTACTAGCATATTAGGAATTTTTGACTATACAATATAATTGGGGTTTGACTGTAGGATTAATGGATTACCTAGATTCACTGTACTAGTATATTAGGAATATTTTACTATAAAATATAACTGGGGTTTGATTGTAGGATTAATGGATTAACTAGATTCACTGTACCACATATAAAAATTTATGCCAAGTTCTCTGTCATCTCATGGAAAACCAAAGAGAGACACTCACGTAATTTATTGATGTACATGTAGATGTGTATAAATATGTCATGATTAGACAGCCGAAACAAGTGTTCCCATTCCCCAATTAAACAAAATAAGTCTACACATTGGATGTATTTGCATAAATCAGTTAGTCTCATAGATCAATGGTGCTATGTAATACTGGATGATTATCAATGCCATTGGACCATATATGATTAAGATTATAGCAACAAAGAAGAAACCATTGACATAAATTGACAAGGATTGGATTTATACCGCAAGAAATGATGTATCATTCCAGATAGCTCGTTCCAATCTTCTCTTTGCCTTGCTTCCAAGAAATATCGGCTTTGTTCTTACTGATTCTAACAGATTCAGGTCTAACAGAACACTGTCATTTCCAGAGGTATCAGGATTGTACCGAGCACGCAATGAGCCTTTGAGATCATAGACTTTTGATAAACTCCTCCCAAAGAAGAGATTCTCCATCACCATCATATCCATCTTCACCTCTCGTCCACCTTTTAAATGCCTAACAGTCACCTAATGAAGGAAACAAAGGAAGAATTATGAGGATGAACACAAATATATAGTTTATACATAAGTGTGCAGGTTTTTGAAAAAAAACTTAACCTGGTAAATACCAAGGACTTTAGCAAGGCAGGTTGGACTTCCACTATTTATTGATTCTGTCATATACTTGAAGTATTCAGCAGCAAATACCTCGAAAGAATCCAACTCCGTCTTTGTGACCTGCTTTATGATAAACCTCTCATCAAGTGACTTAGCAAAGTATACATTGCTTTTACCCCCTCGTGCATTCCATCTCTTGCAGCGGCTTAGAGAACGCAAGAAATCAGCTTCATTGGGACAACACTTCTTCCGAAGTGCAGCAAACTGCTTAGCAAAATAACATGTCACAGAAAACTTCACTCTGTCATTAGGAATTGATGAGTCATCATCAAAAGAAATCCTGAAGTGAGTTGCCTCGTCCGACTGAAACTGAGAAATTGATGGCCTAGCAGAACTATCGTGGCTCACTTGATGATCTGATGTTAAGAAATCAGCATGATCCTGGGAACTAATAGCATAGGATATAATGGTGGTGGGCTCATTGTCATAGAGCACAATCACTAAATCATCACGTCCAGTTTGAGGGAGTAGCAAACGGGCCCCCTCACCCACCATATTATAGATTGAGGATATAAAGACGGGGGCATCACCCGGAAGGAAGTTTACTCTCTTGGACCTTGGAGATCTTTGAGAAATATTGGTACTGGCAAAGTCTCCCGATGCATCAAATGATCTCACTGAAGTCAAATGCAATGAAGCAGAAGGTCCTCTACGAATTCTGTCCTGGGATCTCAAAGCCGAATCAAACGAATTAACTCTCAGAGGAGAAATCGCCTTTCTATAGAGTGGATTATCCAACAGAGTTATGGATCCAATCGCATCAGAATCAGGGTTACCACTCCATAAGGAATCAATCTTATCAGACAAAGTGGAAGCAGCTGATGGTAATCTCTGCAACGAAGTAATTTCAGGGCAATTTTCGTTAGTGGTTTGCATGTCATCATCTCCTCTGTAATAATGATCAGAAACAAAACTGTATGCAGGACCATTATAGCCCTCGACGGATTCAATCGACCAGTCAGTTTCAACTAAGTTGTTCGAATGACACTCTAAAAGACACAAGTCGAGCTCTTCGTGAAGCTTAGACAAATTCCTGGGCTTTGATATGGATCCTTCGGAAAACTTTTTAAAATTCTCATCAATATCAATTGGCTCAGTCCTCCATTCTAGTGGGTTAAGTTTGGAGGTAGAGGTTTTTGACTTGGAAAAAGAATCCAAGAGGCAGAGTCGTCGGTCCCACATATGAGAATCAATTAGGAGGAATCTCCTTAAACGATTTAGCTCTAGTATATCTATTGTTTCCAGAGAGGGTGAGCTATCATCCATGGGAGATGGCTGTAGAAATACCTGTTATTAGACGGAAAAAATGCTGGTAAAAGTAGGGAAGCAAATGGATTATCAAAATAGATGACATGGAAAGTAGAAAACAATATTTATGGCATCATGCTTACATCATATTCATTTCTTTCCCTCTCCAGCAGATCCTTAAGCTCCATAATGTACTTGTGGATGCTTGTCTTTACAGCTTCACACTTGGAGGTTGTATTCTTTTTCTCAAAGGTGTGGAGTACATCCTTGACCTCTGCATGTAGGAGTTCGATTTTGCTTGCAATCTACAAGAAATAGAAACTAGACATAAATATCTACGTTACAGTATGATACAACACAATATATAACGAATAAATTTAATAGCATACAGAAACTGCCTCTCTTTTAGCCAACTCTTGCTGGCTTTGGCAAGCAAAATCAAGCACCAAAGGCGGCAATTGAACGGAAAGAATATTGACAGGGGAATAACGGAGAAAGGCAACCATGCTTCCACACCTGTCAAAGTAAAGAAATAAAGGGTGAGACCAAAATTTAACACCAAAACCAGAGGAGATTTTCGTCAAACATTGTATTTATTATATTATAACACCCCAATAAATTTTATTAACAAAACAGAACGAAATATAGAAAAGCCATTCTTTCTTGCATTTAAATTACACAAGCAATGCTTTTCTGGATAGTCGTGCCCTTAAAATTTCTTTATAATAAAGACAAAAAACAATGCATTACTTTGTCTCAGTAACAAGCTAATTAAGATTTAAATTCATACAGCACAGCCTTATCCCATCCATGGATCAAGAGCAAGTAAGAACAAGGAGTGCACAAGGTAAAAGCTAGTACCCATAAAAACGAAGGCAGTCCTTTTGGAGAGAATGGCCACAACTTGCAACACGATTAGCTGTAGCATGATTCGAAAAGCTAAGCTCCAAAAATTTCCCAAAAGAAAGGCTCCACGCTGCATCGGACATGACAACTCTACGAGCAGCAGGTGGGACCCCATTACTGTTTTCGCACTTGAGACATCGATGCCACATCCATATCCTTCCATCTCGTTCTCCCGGTAGCTTGATGGAAGGGTGTCGACGAACACTTATGGTAAGGCTGCCATGTTGATGAGTATAACACCGAACATGGGCTTCTGCTGGTTCTTTACAAGATTGACAGCAAGATGTCTGTCCAGGTGGTAAAATACCATAAACTATTAAAGCAAAAGACTTCCTTATAGGATTATAATTAGAGTAAATTTTGAAAGGGTTAATTGTAGATAGATTCCCTCTACTAGCACCTAATTGAGAATAGACCCCCTGAGAGAATTTCTTGACTTCAGGACGTATATTTGTCAAAACATTGCATTCTTTAGGGTAAAAGAGTCAAAAAAGTTCACTCATGGGGTCTATCTGCAACTAGAACTAAGGGGATCCATCCATTTCGGAAAAAAAACCTACTAAACTTTAGGAACTTTTGCATAAAATCCCAGAACTTTTATAAATCATAGAAAATCCCCTACTAAACTTACAAAACTATACCAAACTACATGAACTATTGAAATTTCTCATAAACAACATTAACAGATGAAGTAAAATGTCTAAACTACCCTTTCACTTCCCAAAATTGGGACAAGGCTGGTCAGTTCTCTGTGATTTGTAAAGTTCAGGGGATTTTTGTGAAATTTATCCTTAAAACTTGTATCATATAATTGAAACAGGTGATACCTGATCAAACAAGTCATCACGGAGAAATGTCCCTAGGGGCTTATCAGAACTTCCGTAGAATTTAATTCTCAAGAGTTGAGAGGGTTCAGAAACAGTGTCTTTTAGCACACAAGTAGTAGATAAGGAAACCAAGATGCTTTGACTGTCAGCAGAAGAGAAGTAGTCTGCAGCCTCATTTTCAATATATGCTCCCTTTATCATCCCTTCATTATCTGACATAAGTTCCTTATAAAGCTCACTGTTTCTTCCTTTTGCAATCGCACTCGTAATCACTTCTTTAGGATCTCCTAGATCAGTAGGAAAATCTAAAGGTTCACAAGTTTCCCTCTTTAACTGGAAACTGTCGCTAGTGCTTATATCTCCACGAGGAGATGGAACATCTGAGCATTGAAGGAAGCAACTGACTGCATCACTAGTGCATGAGCTAATTTGGCGTGCCTCAGGGACAATTGAAGTTGAATTCTTCAAAGATCTAGTCTCGGCATCCAATATCTTTGTTGTTAAGATCATTTGAGGGCTGACGGGAACCTTAGGAAGTGTAGCGCCTTCATCAGCGAGGAAGGATGTCTCACGTGATAGATGATAGGCTGCAAAGCTTGCATATTGAACGACATGCTTAACCTTCTTTAATTCTTCGTGATTTGTGCCATGTAGAAGAACCTACATAAAGTATATATAAGTTGAAACAGGGACACAATCAAAGACCTGCAACATGATAATACAGTAACCTGGTAAAAGTAGAGTAATAACATTGGAGATATCCTTTGATATTATTGTTGATTTCTGATGATGAGATATCATGAAACACAAGACAACAACGGACAAAAAGATGCGATACAAAAGGAAGAATAGTTGTAGTGATACAAAGAATGGATCGTAACCGTCTAAATACTATTGGACGGTTATGATTAACGTTTCTACCCTTCCAAAATTGCAGTGAAGAAAATTCAATTCCATTATGCATAGGCGTCAAAAGACAAGATCAAAGCTAATTCCATTACCTCAATTCTCCTAGCCAAGAGATAAACGGATAAAGAATACAAGAAAATTACACACATTACATATAAAATGAATTCGAGATACAGGAAAGGATTAAATCGGGGAAGAAAGATAAAAATATTATTCATTACCGTGCATCCTAATCGACGTGGACAGCCTTCGAAGAACATGAGGGTTTTCATGGATTTCCTATTTGGATGGCTTGTAGATGAACATTCTTCATAAAACTTCTCTACCCGAAAATTGTCACAATATCCCAATCTTGCTGGAGCAATATTATCAATGGATGGAGCAATATGGGAACCTGTGCATTGGGCTATTCGCTCCAAAAGTTTCCTCTTCACATTCAACACCAGTGATATTTCCTTTGTCAGTAGATACTCTTGAGCATATGAGGATACACTCTTTTCTACAAGCAGAACGTTAGGCCGATGGGCCTCTATTTTCGATAAGGATACCTTAAGGTGATCAGTTTCCTGTAAATAAACATGAGCTCAGATATCGTATTAATTAAATAGGGAAAAAAAACACTGAAACTACTAGATAGGTCAAGGATGTACCTGTTCCAGTACAGTATTTAAAGATGCCAGCTTATTGGTAACTCTTTGGTATTCCAATGCTCCCCCAAGAAGAAACAATCTCGGGTTTTTATGCTGAGAAACCATTCGCTTGTGCTTGATATTTTTCGTACAAACTACTCCCTTCACAAGAATGCTGCAAGTAGAATCTAACCACATCAGTTTCTCACAGCAAAGAGAAAAAAGCTATCAAAATCTATAACCAAAGCAAAACAAAAGTATTACCTATCACTCGGACTTCCTGAAAGTATACACTTCACCTTCACATAATTACCGGGATCCATGCTGCTACCTTTGCTGGTATCTGGCTTGACGAAAGTCGCAGCTTCCCAAGCCAACAAAGAAACAATATCTAACCATCCTTTGTTACCATCTTCACTTCCAACTTGAAGCCCTTCTCCTCTCAATAACTGACAAACGAGCGCTCTAAAATGCCCGTGAACTGCATTCCTCAATTGTTCTTTATGTGCATCACTAGGCCTCTCTCTTATACCCAAAGATCGACTACTAAAGCTACCAGAAGAGAAAACATTGTCACAATCACCGGCATTTTCATCCTCATCATCATATCCAAAGAACCCGGTTTCCATATCATCGTTCTCATCCTCAGGCAACGGAGGATCCCAAATATGCTTATTGTTCTCAAAATCCAACAGGTTTTGAACCTTTTGACTCGCGTGATTTCTGTATACTGAGAGTCTATCATACCCCGAATCATGGGAGCCCTCCAACAAATCCTCAGTCTCAGCTCCAGCTTTTCTAAAGTAGCTAGGAGCTTCTCGATCTAAAGGACTGTTATCTCCTGTAGTCTCACCACCTATACTAGGACTATCCAAAAGACTAGAATACACAGATTTAAAACTATGTAACTCGAGACCGGTACTAATACTAACCGAATCTACGTCAGATACATCCTGAGACACCTGCTCACTTGGAGGACTGAAGAAGTTCTTTCCACTATCATTACCATCTTCTTCTTCATCACTCCTATGCATAACAACAGTACTAAATTACATCTAATAGTCATAAAAAATCATAACAATTATACTAAAAGTCAAGCTATATCAGGAAATTATACCTGGAGGAGCGAGGAGAAGAGAAGCTAGACAGTTCAGCCAAATGGGCAACCCTCGAATTGCGAATTCTAGACAAGGGCGAATCGGGCACCGAGCTCGCTTGCCCGTCAGCGAGCTCCACGTGTCTGCTGCTGATTGCGTGGAAACACAACTTACAAAAGTTGGGGATCTCAGAAACAGGCTGCATACACTTTCTACAGAACAGGCGGCCGCAGCTCCGGCAGCGGTGCCCGAAACCGGGCCCCGGAAACAAACTCCGGCAGTCGTAGCAATAACCTGACATTTCTAAAGTAACAGAAACACCACCAAACCAAGATCTAACCTTTTGTACCAGATCAAGAAATGGGTGGTCCACTATTCCCATAAAACTAACAACTAAATCAATTTTTTTTGTTTGTGAAATACCCAGAGAAAAACAATGGGCAAAGACCCTCTGAAGAGGCCAAAATATCTTCAGAGAGCAAGCCTATATACAGTCAAATTGAAGTAAAGAGGGCATAAAAGCAAAGACCCAGGAAGAGAAAACAGAAGCTAAGGGTTCCCTAACCAATTCCAGACTGCTCCGCAAATGATTCAAAGAGGACTTGGACCATGAATCTGAGCAAAAGAAAAAAGGGCAACTAGATAATGGCAAGGATTATGAGGAGGAGGAGGAGGAGGAGGAGGGTGAGGATTCTAATGCCAAATTTGGATGAAGGAATAAGTGCAGTAGGGATTTCCATCATTCTATGGATGAAGATTGAGGATCTATTTCGTGATTGAGCTTACTTAATAAAAGGAAAAGGAGGTTGCAGATAAAGAAAGAAAGAAAAAGAAAGAAAATAGAGAGGCTGCTAATTTGTTTTTCTTTGGATTTGGGGTTATAGAAATTGGATAGCTGTCACTGTCGCCGCATAGAAAAGAAGAGAAGATGACTCGGAGCCGAGAGAAAAGGATGGAAAGAGTTTAAAGAAAGAGATGAGGAGAAAAGTGCTTTTGGAATTTGGACAGTGGGAGAGGGATGGAGACGAGCGCGTTTTGGTGTGCCGAAAGAAATGGTGAAGAGATATATTTTATGATTTTACTTATTTTGCACACTGATTCTGGGGATCTAATGCATTAAATATTAATTGGGTTACGTGAATGTAATATAGTAATTAAACTGTACTAGTTTTCTTTTTCCCAGGGTTAATTAGGAATGCAAAACTGATATAGATATCCCTAGATATATATCCATTTCCGTATCTTATAGGACATAGATAAAGACACAGATACATAAGCAAAATATTTTCATTCATATTCAAACATCCAACTCTATGCATTAGACAGTTGAAATTATTTTGACATTTAGATTAATGGATTTGACATCGTCTTCGCTTTTCAGATATGCCAAACATACTATTAAACTGTCATTTAAAAAGTTAGTTATATCTATTTTTTTTATTGCATACATGCGTATTTCAATCCTTTCTCTTTTTCTTAAATCAATTTTATATCCGTTTATATTTTTGTATGTTCGTACATATATTCGCTTAGTTAACTCCTATCCGATTCCAACTTAAGAGATATCGACCATGAGGTTTACTTATAAGAACTCTGTATGTGCGTAATTAGCAAACATATACAGAAATGGTAAGTACCATATGTAATTTGAATTTCATTATCGTTCGCACTTTTAATCTTGAATGACATACATTCAAACTACTATAACTCAAATCATCAACATATTCATGTTA
The DNA here is from genome assembly GCA_022839385.1 of Asparagus kiusianus. Classification (NCBI taxonomy): domain Eukaryota; kingdom Viridiplantae; phylum Streptophyta; class Magnoliopsida; order Asparagales; family Asparagaceae; genus Asparagus; species Asparagus kiusianus. The sequence goes on along the minus strand of BQKN01067461.1, from coordinate 24,711 downwards.
TAGTACTAGGTGGTTTGAATGTCTATCACGTTAGCTCCGTTGAGAGACATAGCAAACCCATTTACTCTTTTTGATATTTGCACACTGTTTATCTTTGGTGAGGTAGGGATGACGTTAAATAATTTTAAAATATACCAAATTTACAAGGAGAAATACAGAAAAGTGTTAATCCGTTATTTATGATTTTTGTCATTGACCATATCTCACTGTATATTGTCCGAATCAAATTTATCTGCGCATTCATCCACCAAAGTCTATAAAATTAATTATACTGAAATCTTAATAGATCTATATACCTAAGTTTAATCCTTTTCATATTCTTCCTCTTACGGTCTTACCTATCAATATGCTACACTCACCAAAAGTCTCTTAATTATTATTCTTTAAAAAATATCGTATTTATCTTCCTATTTGTTCCCACGGTAATTATATGCAACATATATTTAAATCTAGAAATAAATCCTTAATAATCTACATCATCTCTGTCACAAAGGAAGATTTGACAAGCAAAGTCAGATTTGACAAGCAAAGTCAGATGATAAAATTGTGTTCTTTTTATTTCGTTTGAATTATTGATTTCATTAGGACAAAAATATAACTCGTGCAAATATAAGAAGCATTTATCTTCGGTAGCTACTATAGTCTCTTACCAAATTGAAAAGGGTCACAGTAGCCTCTAATTGGGTTGATACGGGAAAATAAAACAAGCATTAGTCTTACATACTAAAGATTAGTGTATCAAATCTATCAATCCCCGGTGATAAGTTACACTTAACCTCGAAGAATTCTCAAGCCCCGTTTGGCAAGAGGATAAATGGAGGGTTAAATGAGTTTAACCTACCATTAGCGTGCCAAACAGAAAAAAAAGGGAAGGGCTAACAAACCCGCACGTGAGCCTCTTTCCCCATTTAACCCGTCTAAAAAGGGGATAACAATTCCGCGCAAAAAGGCAAAACAAAGCTTGTTCCGCCTTCTCACGCGATGGTAGGGGTAGAAATTTTCCAGTTCCAGATCTCGCAGCGAAATTAGGGGAATAATCGGTAGCGAGATTTCGAAGGTAAATATCGTTCAATTATGAAATTCGCAGCAAACAATTTTTTTCCAAAATTTTTTTCCCTCTACTTATTTCCCGCCACATTTTCCATAAATTTCCCTCTACTTTTCCACCTAAGAGAGCTATTAATAGGAATTTTTAAGGGGGGAACAAGCAAGAAGAAGAGAGGAATTTTCAGCCGTGGGGATCTCAAGCGACGGGAGGCAAAGCAAAGAGAGGTATGTTGATTTTGCAATTGCGACTTGATTTCTGTGACGCCCCAGGTTTACACAAGGCTGCAATTCAAGGTGAAACCCGGATTGTCAAATCTGCTAAGCACCAAACACCGTGCTACGATATATTTCATCATCGCAATTACTATCTCTCTAGTGGAAATAACAAGTAGGTGAAGGTACAGACAGACAAGTAAAAGAAATAGAATAAAGCCAGATATACACAGAGGAAGCATGAGAATAATCATCAGTGAGCCCAACTAAAATAGGGTAGAAATACCTCTGAGTCTGAAATAAATCTCAAGTACAATGAGTCAAATAAAATATAACTATGACTCTCAGCCTCTACAAAATGAAATACAAGTCTAGAGTCTGAACATAAACAACTAACTGTGGAGTTCTGAAATAACTACTAAATAGTAAATAGCTAGATGGAATCTATGAGAAAATCTCATCAACTTGCGACTCTCCGTGCGCCTGACTCGCTGCCTGAAAGGGAAAAAAACAATGAGCATTAAAGCGCTATAACGAGATCATCTCCATCTCGCCCCAAGGGAAGGGGTAGGAGTATATAGAAAATAGAGTTAGTACATATACATATGAAATCATTCATAAAATTCTAACTGAAAGTTAATATTTAGGAAATCACAATACGAGAGTTAGTACGTTGAGCGAAATTATCCAAACAAGGAAACCCTCATGTATATACCATGTCTCAAATTGTGACTCCATAAATACTAACTCCAAACCCTATGAATGAAAGAAATAAACCAAAAGGAAAACACTACAAACCTCAAACATGTCATCCTGATCTACACACAGGTAGATGGATCTAACATAAAAGGAACTCATCCAAACAAAAGCCAACCAAAAACAATGTTGTGTAAGTCACGATCTCAGAGAAAGCACCCTACTCGCGGGTATTCAAAAATGGAAACCAATTTATAATTTATATTACTTACAAATGCGCATCGCTTATACATTAGTGATACTCTTGTAATATTCTTACTCAATCGCTCTGCGGCAATAGGTTTTATCTCCCTATCCCGGAAACATAATATGACGATACTTTTGTAATACTCTTACCCAATCGCCCTACGGAAATAGGTTTTATCTCCCTATTCCGGAAATATAATATGATGATACTTTTATAATACTCTTACCCAATCACCCTGCGGGAATATGTTTCATCTCCCTATTCCAGAAACATAATATTTGTGTATTTTCTTATTTATTATGTTAACACATTATATTTTAAATATACGTGTACATATCTTGGTGTACATATCCATATCTAGTGTTTACTGATATTTCAGATGTGAAATAGCTCATAAACATTTTATCATAACAGTATAAGGTCGAGAGACTAGCTCAAAAACTCAACAGTCGAACAAAACATGCACAGGGTCACAGACTGTGTGGCGGACGACCACACAAGAACGGCGGTCGATCATGACAGGTTCTAGAGCCTACTCAGGCCTTTGTCCTACACGCGGTCGACCGCTGCTATGGCACGGTCGATCGTGGGCTGATATTCCAGATTCTCAATCTGGTTGTGTGTGTCGTATTCACTCTGTGTTTAAATGATTCAAACATGATTAAAACAACATGAAACTTGCATGAGAGCATGTCTACAGTAGATAAAAACTTTTGGAAACAAACTCAACATATATAGCATGATTATTTGCATAAAATTTATAATCAAAACCCTAACTCATGCATAAAAACTTGAAACGAAGAACAAATCATCTTTCTTCAGATTAAACCACGTTTTAAATCATTTTTAGATCTTACATACTTCTGTAAATTCGTTCTTAAACTTTTTAACATGGAAAGACCTAGTCTTTATACATATAATACAAAAGAATTAACTTTTATTCATAAACTAGTCAATTTGGCTCTATGAAATATGTTAAAAATTCTTCAAAAAAATTTTTTTTTAACTAGGAGGGGGATTAGCAGAGATGAACTCGCCTGAAACTTATAGAAAAACGTTTTAGGATGCTAAGCCAAAGCAGATCTCCAATCCAAAAGCCAAAATCACCTGAAAAATCCACTTGAAAGCCTCCAATATTCTCCAAGAATCAAATTAGGGTTTTTGGGGGTTTGATGGCTGTTAGAGTTCTTAGAAAACTAAGAAAATTCACGAAAGTTTGATATATAAACCAGGAAAAATGAATATGAGCTTTAGAAAACCAAAACCAACTCAAAACAAGAATCTGACTTCTACAGGTTTCGCGGTCAATCGTGGCGGTCGACCGGACTGCGGTCGACCGTGGCGATCGATCGGACTAAAATTTTCCAGTTATACATATTTGGCCATTGTGCATGTTTCGACTCTTTTACTTCTCATGAATGAACTTGTTTATACTCAAAACACATAGTATACTACTCACATACCATTTAATTGTATTTATCAAAATAAATATCTATAAATCATAATTAATCTCATATTAATTATATTAACATAAATTTTTGGGGTTTTACGTTCACCCCCTTAAAAGAATTTTATCCTTGAAATTTTACAGTCGCATCGCAGAGATTAATAATACGAGAAAAACACAAAAATAGGATAATCCAAACAAGGAAACCCTCACATACACATCTTGTATTATTAATCTCTCGATTTGAAATAAGCAACATTTAAACTTAACAATCTAAAATACGTGCATTCTCACTTAACCCCTAATTAGATGGAACTAGTACGTCGGGCAAAAACTCCAAACAAGGAACCCCCCATATATATACCATATGTTCCGAATAATTAAGAGCTAAGTGTTGAATGACCCATTCTAGCTTTAAATATAAATGTGACTAAACAACACATATAATCAAATCTTTCAACGCATATAAGCACATTTAAATATCATACCTGTTCAAACAGGTGCGTTTAGTCGCGACGAACATCCTCTTCGCGCTCCCAAGAAATCTCTTCGGCTCCCTGCCGGTTCCACTGAACTTTCAATAATGGAATGACTTTGTTTCTAAACTTTTTATTCTCTCTAGCAAGAATGCATATCGGAATTTCTACGGTAGTCAAATCATCCTGTATCTCAACCTCTGATGAATCAATCACCCCCTGCTGCTCTTCGTCATGCAAATGCTTCTTAAGCATCAAAATATAAAATACATCGTGTACACTTGACATTGATGTCGAAAAATCTAATCTATATGAAATAGTTCCAATACGCTCAATAATCCTGAAAGGACCAACATATCTCGGGGCGAGCTTCCCCCGTCTACCGAATCGCTGAACGTCCTTCATCGGTGATACTTTCAACATAACTAAGTCTCCGACCTAAAATTCTAAGGGTCATCTCCGCTGATCTGCATAACTCTTTTGCCTACTCTGTGTAACAAGAATGCGCTCTCGAATCAATGCTATATTTTCCGTGGTCTGCCTAACTAGCTCCAGGCCAAGTAATAGACTACCCTCTGGTTGTGCCCAACATATAGGTGATCTGCAAGGTCTCCCGTACAAGGCTTCATACGGCATCATCCTGATGGTAGCTTGATAACTATTATTATATGCAAATTCAATCAATAGGATGTGATCCTCCCAGCTACCCTAAAAATCTATAACACATGCTCTCAACATATCCTCCAATACCTGATTCACCCTCTCGGTCTGACCATCTGTCTGAAGGTGAAATACACTGCTAAATGATAACTGGCTATCAAAAGCATCCTAAAAACTCCTCTAGAAATGGGATGTAAAGACTGAGTCTCGATCTGATACAATCGTCTCTGGAACTCCATGCAATCTGACAATCTCTTGAATAAAAATCCTCGCATAGGTGTCCATCGTATAAGTCGTCCTCACAGGTATGAAATGCGTCGACTTTGACAATATGTCTACTATCACCCAAATAGAATCATTTCCTTTCTTTGATTTAGGCAACCCTACTATGAAATCTATGGAAATATCTGCCCACTTCCACTCGGGAATGGGTAAAGGCTGTAGGGATCCTACATATCTCTGATGTTCTGCCTTAACTTGCTGGCAGGTATAACACTTAGCCATAAAATCTGAAATATCTCTACGCATACCACTCCACCAAAGATGCTTGTACATCTTTGTTGTGCCTGGGTGCACCGTATTGTTGGCCTTCTTTTTTTGATGATGATTTAACAAACAATTTATATTTAATATTGTTTGTCTAGTGTTTATATTTTATTATTTATTATAGACAAACAATATGTTGGAGGTTGGATGGATTGCGCCATAACGATCATATCAAATGGAGGTTGGCGGATATAATTGGTGAAGCTATGCAAATCCAAGTTAAAGATTCAAGTTTAAGCTTCATCCACGAGTATACCAAGTCAAACTTATTGAAGATTAAGATCAAGCTTGTGTATATTTAGTTTAGGTTTTATATTATGTGTATTAATACTTTAAGGTCAATCATATATATACACACACATATTTGGATTTTGTATATATAGTTATATATATACACATGTTTTGGTTTATGGACTTAACAACCATTATATATATATCCTATTAAGTCTATAAAATCTTTTCATGAGGTTTCAAAACATTGTTTAACTCTATAGTCAAAAATCAAGAAGTTTATGTACATATGTATTTATAAGTTTTACAAAATACATGAGTTTTCACAAGTAGGAAAATCAATTTGAGAAATTCTTTTTCTAACATGTTCAATTTCATGTTTATAAATGTTTTCCAAAGTTTTATCAATTTTAGAATTAATTTGTTATGTTTATTTGAATTTACAAAATCAAGTTTTTAATTAGCTCATGTTCGTACACATGTTCGTGCATGTTTTTGCAAAACTGATGCGTTTTCACAATTGGGAAATACAATTTGAAAAATTTATTCGTTAACATGTTTATCATCATATATACAAATATTTCCCCAAGTTTTACTATTTTTGGAGTTGTTTTGTTATTTTCAATTGAATTTACAAAACCGTATTTTCTGCAGTTTTTTTAGAAACTGTATATCTATATTCAAACATTTATTTCTCTCAACTGGGAAGAAATATTTTAGAAAATATTTCTCTAACATGTTTATCTACATGTCTAAAATCTTTCCTCAAAATTTCATGATTTTGGAGTTGATTTACTATTTTTAATTGAATTTACAAAGTCAGGTACGCAAAATTCCAGAATCTGTCAAAAACAGAAACTGTTTGTGAAAAGTATGGTCGACCGCACTGTAGCACGGTCGACGTTGTTACTGTAGCATCTGACCATTGCACAGTAATGGTAACATCTGTTTTTCTATTTTTTATGGGTTTTTGAGGTTTTTTGAGTTGTTTTCTTCAAGCCTATATATACCCCTTTGTCATAACTATTTTCTACAACTAAGAGAGGGTTTTAAACCAAGTTTAAAAGAGTTTCATCAAGGGTTTAAGTTTTTGTTTAAGTGTGTTTAAAAAACTTTTAAGCATTTGAGAGTTTAATTTTGGGAAATCAATTCCACAATAGCATGAGAATATTATCTATTGGTGTTTGAGCATCCAACCATCCTCCCCCAATCTCTTGATCTATTGAGAAGTATTCTAAACTCTATTTCTAGCTCTTTTATATATATTTGATTATCATTGTTATTAAGCTAGAATTATATTTAGTTTAGTTTTGATTTGTTTCTCTTTGCTTACACACACACAACCATTGAGCTTATTGTATTTACATTCATAGTATAATTGGGTTATGGGACTGTGTAACCTAGAGAGTGAGCTTATATTGAGTTCTCATCCATTATAGAGAATAAATTATTTGTTATATTATGAGATTGTAAAGTTTTCGGTTAGCTAGAAAACCGAGTGTGAAGTGGAGACATCATCGAGGTGAGGAGCGGAGACGTAGGTCATGGGGACCGAACTCCGTGAATAAAATTGTGAGGTGTAAACGTTATTCGGGTGAGCGTAGAAAACTCAGTTGTGATAGTGGATTTCTCCCCGAAGTGGGGAGCGGAGACGTAGGACGGAATGTCCGAACTCCATGATCATTTGCTTGTGTTTGCATTGTCTTTGGTGTACTTAATTCTTGTGTTCATATCTTATATCACCATTGTTCTTTTGCTTATTTATATTATCCTCTATATTATTTCACCCTTGTGTTAGTTTATATTTCCTCACATATATTTCACTATATATCTCATTGCTAGGATATTGCTCTTTGTTCATATTGCTTATTCTTGTTTGTAACATATTATATATCTATCTTACAAGAATAATTTATTAATTAGTTTTAATTGGCATAAAATCGGATTAGATTAGCATAAGACCCTAATCAACCCCCCTCTAGGGTCTAACAATTGGTATCAGAGCTTGGTGCTCTTCGATTTAAGGTCTAATTGTATTGAGTTAAATATCCAAGTTATATTATTTGTGCTAATCTTGTTTTGATTGTATTTGTATCTTGCTTGCATATTTTTACAAATTATGGATATGAATGATGCATCTTGTTTAGGCTATGATTCTAGTATTGGTCCTAAATTCAATGTTTTCCCTTATGCTCAATGGTGTTTTAGATTCAAAATATTTATTCAATCTAAAAATATCAATTTATGGGAAGTCATTGATTGTGCTTATATTATGCCCACATTGGAGAAATCCAAGTGGAATAAAAATGATAAAATATTATTTATTATGAACAAGCTCTTGTTGGAATTCTTACATAACGCATTTGATTCATCTTTGTCTAACAAGTTTGTTCATTTTGATAGTGCTTACACCTTAGAAACTTATTGAAACACATCAAGGGGACTTGGAGGTGATCCGATAAGCCTTGGAGGATCCCGCTTCAAGTTCAAAAGGAGCGTCATGCACACGCACACTAGGCGATAGCCCTAGTGAGGTTTGCGAGTTCGAAACCACTAATGATTTGTCTAGTGATGAACTTGCTTGTGCTAGTGAAAAATTATTACATGCCTTTAACAAATTACAAAATGATTTTATTGATTTAAAAAGCAAGCATGATAATTTAGAATCTGATCATGTGAGCTAGTGTCAAAGTTGGATGTCATTGCAAAAGAAAATATCATGCTTAAAAAAAACAATGACACATGTTAATTTTAGAAAATGAAAAATTAACCTCATCCAATTCTAGCTTAACTTATGAAAGAGATAATACCATGGTAGAAGTAGAGAACATACAAAATAATATTGTTTCTTTTATAAATGATTATTTATGTTCTACTTCTAAAGTTAATACTAATATGCCTAATGATGAGTTGAACAATGTTAAAAACCACATTTCCTCTTTAGATTCAACTCTAACTACATGCATTAACAACCACAAGAAGCTTGTGGATATGTGTGCCAAGTCTAATGCAAAATCATCCACTCATTATGCACACTTGTATAGCAAAGTTTACAAATGCTCTATTTGTGGTCGTAAAGGCCACATTGCTAAATTTTGCTATAATGCACACAAACCTAAGATTGCTAATACTCCATGTGCATCTCATAAGGCTTCTTCTTCATTACATGTACACACACATGCATCCATTGTTCATCATAAGCATGCTCTTGTGTATCATGGTGATCTTTGTGGTCGTTTTGGTCATTTGGCCGAATATTGTTTTGATTTAAAAAGAAAATCTTTTTTTGCCAAAAGTTTCTAGTAGATCACATGTTTTTAAATGTGATGTTTGTGGTAGATTTGGCCATTTGGCGAAGTTTTGTTATGATTTGAAAAAATATTCGAACTTGTTAAATTTCTCAAGTAAACCACATTTGTTTAATGATATTTCTCATTTGCAAAATAATTTAAAAGAAAAATCTTTATTTGCAAATGATTTTCGTGCACGAGTTAATGGTCCACAAAAACAAATGGATCTCTTTCATTGCACAAATTGTAATCGAAAGGGTCATTTGAGTGATTATTGCTTTGACCGTGTTAGTTCACCACATGTACCCAAGAGGGTTCATAACCCTAGGGTTTTGAACTTAAAAGATAGGGGTCATGTCCCTAAATCTCTTGGTACCAAGAATTCTTGGGTACCAAAACAAATTTGATTTTTAAAACCAAGTACTTTAGTGATTATTATTTTTCTTTGTTTTGGTTTTGAAAATTATGCTTTGAAATCTTTGAATATGAAAACAATTTTTCTTTGATTAATTATTTTGTTTTCATGACTATTAGTTTCGATTTTAAATGAGAGGTTTGTAATTATATACCCTCCGGGTTTATTGGGTATTTATTCTCAAATCTTGTTTACCAGATGCTAAAAATATTTATATAGGTTGATACTAACTCAAGAGCTAGATATAGTTGTCTCTCTTGATTTTTGAAAATAAATGATGGTTTGGTTTTATGTTTTTATGGATTTTATTTGATTTATGATTTCTTTGGTTTATTGGTTTTTCATTGGAAAACTTTTTGCATGATTCTCATGTTCCTCTTTTGATTTCATAAATCTATTTTTATACTCTATGTTTTTATAATTGTGTAACGAGACACTTCTTTCATAAATAATATATTAATATGTGTTCTCATTGTCTTGTTTATATGTGAGTTATGTTTAGTATATCATTCATTTATGCTTATTCACATGTTATTGCCATGATCTTTTATTGCATATATTCTATATGGTATTTTGATAGGGGGAGTCTTCCCTATTCTATTATTGTTGTTAAACTCACCCATGCAAATTGATAGGGGGAGCTTTCGCTCTCTTCATCCCTTTGTCCCCTTTTTGATGTTGTCAAAGGGAGAGAAATATTGTGAGTATATATTTCCTTATTTATATGCATATGAACTATAATTTATATATTCATTTCCTTTTATGCATATATCTTTTTTGTAAATTGTTTGTCATCATCAAAAAGGGGGAGATTTGTTGGTCTTCTTGTTTTGATGATGATTTAACAAACAATTTATATTTAATATTGTTTGTCTAGTGTTTGTATTTTGTTATTTATTGTAGATAAATAATATGTTAGAGGTTGGATGGATTGCGCCACAACGATCATATCAAATGGAGGTTGGCGGATATAATGGGTGAAGCTATGCAAATCCAAGTTAAAGATTCAAGTTCAAACTTAATCCGCGAGTGTACCAAGTCAAGCTTATTGAAGATTAAGATCAAGCTTGGGTATATTTAGTTTAGGTTTTATATTATGTGTGTTAGTATTTTAAGCTCAATCATATATACACACACATATTTGGTTTTTATATATATAGTTATTGTATGTAGGAAAAATTGCAATGAAAAGAACAAAAGAAAATTGAAT
>BQKN01067461.1:0-14223 GCA_022839385.1 Asparagus kiusianus | reverse complement strand
TCAGATTGTAACCTTCAGCGACCTACGTGAAAGTCTTTAAATTGTAGCCTTCTGGAAGTCGTCAGATTGTAACTTCCATCATAGGTGTTTGATAGGGGATAAGCTATCTATTGTGATTTTTAGACAGCCTACAGTTATATATATACACATGTTTTGGTTTATGGACTTAACAACCATTATATACATATCCTATTAAGTCTATAAAATCTTTTCATAAGGTTTCAAAACATTGTTTAACTCTATAGTAAAAAATCAAGAAGTTTATGTACATATGTATTTATAAGTTTTACAAAATACATGAGTTTTCACAAATAAGAAATTCAATTTGAAAAATTCTTTTTCTAACATGTTTATAAATGTTTCCCAAAGTTTTATCAATTTTGAAAATAATCTGTTATGTTTATTTGAATTTACAAAATCAAGTTTTTAATTAGCTCATGTTCGTGCACATGTTCGTGCATGTTTTTGCAAAACTGATACATTTTCACAATTGGGAAATACGATTTGAAAAATTTCTTCGTTTACATGTTTATCATCATATATACAAACATTTCTCCAAGTTTTACTATCTTTTGAGTTGTTTTGTTATTTTCAATTGAATTTACAAAACCGTATTTTCTGTAGTTTTTTTTTAAAAACTGTATATCCATGTTCAAATATTTATTTATCTCAACTGGGAAGTGATATTTTAGAAATTATTTCTCTAACATGTTTATCTATATTTATAAAATCTTTTCTCAAAATTTCATAATTTTTGGAGTTGATTTACTATTTTTAATTGAATTTATAAAGTCAGATACGCAAAATTCCAGAATCTATCAAAAACAAAAACTGTCTGTGAACAGTGCGGTCGACCACACTGTAGCACGGTCGACCGCTGTTACTGTAGCAGCTGACCGTTGTACAGTAATGGTAACATCTGTTTTTCTGTTTTTTATGGGTTTTTGAGGTTTTTTTGAGTTGTTTTCTTCAAGCCTATATATACCCCTTTGTCTTAACTATTTTCTACAACTAAGAGAGGGTTTTAAACCAAGTTTAAAAGAGTTTCATCAAGGGTTTAAGTTTTTGTTTAAGTGTGTTTAAAAAACTTTTAAGCATTTGAGTGTTTAATTTTGGGAAATCAATTTCACAAGAGCATGAGGAGATTATCTATTGGTGTTTGAGCATCCAACCATCCTCCCTCAATCTCTTGATCTATTGAGAAGTTTTCTAAACTCTATTTTTAGCTTTTTTTTATATGTATTTGATTATCATTGTTATTAAGCTAGAATTATATTGAGTTTAGTTTTGATTTATTTCTCTTTGCTTACACACACACAACCATTGAGCTTATTGTATTTACATTCATAGTATAATTGGGTTGTGGGATTGTGTAACCTAGAGAGTTAGCTTACATTGAGTTCTCATCTATTGTAGAGAACAAATCATTTGTTATATTATGAGATTGTAAAGTTTTCGGTTAGCTAGAAAACCGAGTGTGAAGTGGAGATATCCTTGAGGTGAGGAGCGGAGACGTAGGTCGTGGGGACCGAACTCCGTGAATAAAATTATGAGGTGTAAACGTTATTCGGGTGAGCGTAGAAAACCCAGTTGTGATAGTGGATTTCTCCCCGGGAGTGGGGAGCGGAGATGTAGGACGGAAGGTCCGAACTCCGTGATCATTTGCTTGTGTTTGCATTATCTTTAGCGTACTTAATTCTTGTGTTCATTTCTTATATCGCCATTGTTCTTTTGCTTATTTATATTGTCCTCTATATTGTTTCACCCTTGTGTTAGTTTATATATCCTCGCATATATTTCACTATATATCTCATTGCTAGGATATTGCTCTTTGTTCATATTGCTTATTCTTGTTTGTAACATATTGTATATCTATCTTACAAGAATAATTTATTAATTAGTTTTAATTGGCATAAAATCGGATTAGATTAGCATAAGACCCTAATCACCCCCCTCTAGGGTCTAACACGTATATCTGCTGCGATGTGCCTCATCAAAAAGTTCCCTCTTCAGCTGTAGATTGTTCGGCATGATGATACTGCCCTTCATCCAAAGGCCTCCATCCACTCTAATAGTCTAATCATCCTTGGGTTCTTTGGAGATCTCCTCCTTGCGGGTTTGAATCCACGAAACCTCTAACTGAGCTCCGACTACTCTATCTCCCCAAGACGGTTGTACTGATAAAGCTCCTAAGAAAACACTGTTCTCGCTAATCTCTGGCCTGAAATCATAATGATTGAGGGTATAAAGACCCCGATATAGTGAACACCTCAAAGCTGCTAGCCCGCGACAACGCTTCCTGCTCAATGCGTATACTACCACGTTTGCCTTTCCCGGATGATACTGTATAGCGAACTCATAATCCTTAATAAACTCTATCCATCGACATTACCTCTGGTTGAGTTCTTTTGTGAGAAGAGGTACTTCAAACTCTGGTGATCTGTGAATAACTCAAACTGCACTCCGTATAAATAATGCTTTCACGCCTTCAATGCAAAGATCACTGCTGCTAGCTCCAAATCATACGTGGGATAATTCTGCTCATGAGTCATCAACTGTCTCGAGATATAGGTTACAACTCTCTAGGTCTGCATCAATACTCTTCCAAGACCCGATAAAGAAGCATCAGTGTAGACAACAAAAGTCTTATAACTGCTGGGAATAATCAATACTGGTACTGAAGTTAACTTAGTCTTTAATGTCTCAAATACCTTCTGGCACTCTGTGCTTCAAATGAACTGTACACCTTTTTTAGTAAGGCGTGTAAGTGGCGTCATGATCTTCGAGAAGTCCTAAATAAATTTTCTGTAATAGCCCGCCAGACACAAGAAGCTATGAATCTCTGTGACTGTCTTTGGTGATTCCCAATCAAGTACGACCTCTACTTTAGCCGGATCTACTACAATGCCCTCTCGGCTGATGACATGGCCCAAAAATCTAACCTTTGATAATCAGAATTCACATTTGCTAAACTTTGCATACAGCTGGTGTTCCCGCAAAGTCTGTAATGCCAACCTCAAATGCTGCTCGTGTTCTACCTCCGATCTAGAAAAAATAAGAATATCGTCGATGAAAACTATCACGAACTAGTCCAAGTATGGACGAAAAACCCGATTCATCAAATCCATGAAAATTGTAGGTGCATTGGTCAGCCCAAATGACATGACAAGAAACTCGAATGACCCATATCGAGTCAAGAAGGTGGTCTTGGGAATATCCATCTCCCAAACCCGCAACTGATGATAACCGAAACGAATATCTATCTTCGAAAAACACTAAGCTCCCTACAACTGGTCGAACAACTCATCGATCTTCGGTAATAGATACCTGTTTCGGATAGTGACCTTGTTCAACTTGCGATAATCAATGCATAATTGCATACTTCCGTCCTTCTTCATAAAGAAAACCGGTGCTCCCCATAGAGAATGAATCCTTCGAATGAATCCTTGAGATAACAACTCATCTAGCTAGATCTGTAGCTCCCTCATCTCAGCAGGCGTTATACGGTAAGGTGTTCGGGAAATTAGCGTGGTGCCTGACTGCAACTCTATGCAGAACTCGACCTCTCTCACTGGAGGTAATCCTGGTATGTCCTGAAAGACATCCTGGAACTCTGAGACTACTCGCATCTTACTCAAATCTGCACCCCGATTTCGTAACATCACCTTCTCGACGTATGCCAGATATGACTCTGCAAACTGGTTGCCTTTGGAGGTCGCTACCACTAACTCAGATCCAACAAAAGCTCACAAACTGACTGTCTTCGCAAAACAATCGATACTCACATGGTAGGAAGATAGCCAATCCTTACCAAGAATAACATTGAACTCAGACATACGCAATACGATCAGGTCTATCACAAACTCGGAATCGTCCAAGGTGACGATACATCTCCTACAAATACTCTCTAAAAGAGACATCTCCCTAAAGGAGTAGATACATATAAAGAAAAATCTAATGACTGTGCCACAAGCTGGAGACTAATCGAGAAATTGTAGAAGATAAAAGAATGCGAATCGTCAGAGTCAAAAAGAATACGTGCTAGAAATAAATTCATAAGGAAAGTACCTTCCACCACTGTCCCGCTCGCGTCATGATCGTGAGGAACAACTGCATACACTCTACCAGTCGGCTGTGCTGCATCACCTAGAACATATGAGACTATCTGTCCCTACTGGATCTCCTGAATCACTCACACATGTCCCTCAATCCTCGGGACTGCTGGAGGTGTCTCAATTCTCAACTACTGACCTTGACCGAGACCCTGAGTACGGTTCTGCTGCTGCTAGGATTCCTGCCCTGCTGGCCTGCTGCGGGTGCGCGCGGCACTCTGCTGCTCTGTGACCTGGCTTGTTGCAATTGAAACAAGCTCCATGAAACCGACGCTGCTGTTGCGCCCTCTGATCCTAATGATTGCCCTTCTTATAGGGACTCTGCTGCTGTGGAAAATTATTCTGATGCTGGGGTCCTCCTGAGCCTGTAAAAGGTCTCTTACCCTTACCCTTATCTCCTGACTGTCCTGACTTAGCATTTCCATCTTTATCCTTGATAAACATAGCTGTGTCTGTCTCCTGGGCTATGGCAGCATCTACCACCTCCCGCACTGAATGGAACCTCCAAGATACTAGGTATCAGCGTAAACCTAGGCAAAGTCCTATCATGAACATATAAGCCTGTCTCTCCTCGGTGTGCCACATGCCAGTGAATCTAAGTAGTGACATGAACTTACTCTCAAAATCCGTCACCGACATGTCCCCCTTCTCTAATCAAGCCAACTCTAACTCCTTTCCGGCTTTCGCTGTAGCCGAAACATACTGCTCCTCAAAGAAATACACAAAAGTCTCCCACGAGGCTGTCATCCTCTGCTCTGGGGTGAAACGAAGCCGATACCATCCTCCTGCATTACCCTTGAGGCTGAAAGCTGCTAGCCTTTGCTTCTGCACAGTATTCACATTAAGTATGTCCAGAATGTTGCTTACATCTTCCTTCCATTTGTGTGCCGCAATGGAGTCCGTTGAACCATGAAACTCTGGAGCCTTCAAGTTATGGTACCTCTCTACCAAATGAAGCCAAGTCGCCTGCTCATCCACTCTATCATCAACTGAAGGTGGCAGCGTGACTACTGATGTCTCCTCTGGTATCTCCTCCTGAATGGGTGTTCCCTACCAACCATGATCTGCTAACTACTTCTCGATAGCTGCCAGACGAGCTGCTAACGCTGCTATAAGATCCACTAAGTACTACGGAGCCTGCTATGACTTGGGCTCTCTATCAACTTGCTCAGCTCCTTGAGACACGAGTAACTCGATGTTCACGTCCTCTTCTTGACATCTATAATATAGAAGTAGAGCTTATTACGTAGTAAATAGAATCTCAAGCAGAAAAAGATATAACATATACCAATAAGTAAATCATATAACATATTACTCATAGCATGCCTTATTATTCAAAGCAAATAGTTCATCATGAAAAAATATTTGTAATTTTTCGCGTATATATATAATACGTTCTCACTCACATTAGGAATTCCTAGCGGATTGTATACACGATTCCTAGGAAACTCTATCCTAACTCCACAATATAACATAGGGATGATCCTAAAGATATTAGAACTAGCGCTTTGATACTAACTGTGACGCCCCAGGGTGCACACAAAGGCTATAATCTAAGGTAAAACTCGGATTATCAAACCTGCCAAGCACCAAACACCGTGCTATGACATATTTCATCATCATAATTACTATCTCTCTAGTGGAAACAACAAGTAGGTGAAGGTACAGACAGGCAAATAAAAGAAATAGAGTAAAGCCAGATATACACAGAGGAAGCATGAGAATAATCATCAGTGAGCCCAAATAAAATAGGGTAGAAATACCTCTGAGTCTGAAATAAACCTCAAGTACAATGAGTCAAATAAAATATCACTATGACTCTCAGCCTCTACAAAATGAAATACAAGTCTAGAGTCTGAACATAAACAACTAACTGTGGAGTTCTGAAATAAATACTAAATAGTAAATAGCTATATGTAATCTATGAGGAAATCTCATCAACCTGCGACTCTCCGTGTGCCTGACTCGCTGCCTGAAAGGAAAAAAAACAACGAGCGTTAAAGCACTATAGCGAGATCATCTCCATCTCGCCCCAAGGGAAGGGGTAGGAGTATATAGAAAATAGCGTTAGTACAAATACATATGAAATCATTCATAAAATTCTAACTGAAAGTTAATATTTAGGAAATCACAATACGAGAGTTAGTACGTCGAGCGAAATTATCCAAACAAGGAAACCCTCATGTATATACCATGTCTCAAATTATGATTTCCTAAATACGAGCTCCAAACCCTATGAATAAAAGCAATAAACAAAAAGGAAAACACTCCAAACCTCAAACATGTAGAACAAATATCTCATCCTGATCTACACACAGGTAGATGGATCTAACATAAAAGGAACTCATCCAAACAAAAGCAAACCAAAAACCATGTTGTGTAAGTCACGGTCTCAGAGAAAGCACCCTACTCGCGGGTATTCAAAAATGAAAACCAATTTATAATTTACATTACTTACAATGCGTATCTCTTATACATTAGCGATACTCTTGTAATATTCTTACTCAATCGCTCTGCGGCAATAGGTTTTATCTCTCTATCCCGGAAACATAATATGACGATACTTTTGTAATACTCTTACTCAATCGCCCTACGAAAATAGGTTTCATCTCCCTATTCCGAAAACATAATATGATGATACTTTTGTAATACTCTTACTCAATCGTCCTACGAAAATAGGTTTCATCTCCCTATTCCGAAAATATAATATATATTTGTGTATTTTTCTTATTTATCATGTTAACACATCATATTTTAAATATACATGTACATATCTTGGTGTACGTGCACATATCTGGTGTTTAGTGATATTTCAGATGTTAAACAGCTCATAAACATTTTATCATAATAGTACAAGGTCGAGAGACTAGCTCAAAAACTTAACAGTCGAACAAAATATGCACAGGGACACAGACTATGTGGCGGTCGACCGCACAAGAATGGCGGTCGACCGCGATGGGTTCCAGAGCCTACTCAGGCCTCTGTCCTACATGCGGTCGACCGTCGCTATGGCGCGGTCGACCATGGGCTGATATTCCAGATTCTCAATCTGGTTGTGTGTGTCGTGTTCACATCATGTTTAGGTGATTCAAACATGATTAAAACAACATGAAACTTGCATGAGAGCATGTCTACAGTAGATAAAAACTTCTGGAAACAAACTCAATATATATAGCATGATTATTTGCATTAAATTTATATTCAAAACCCTAAGTCATGCATAAAAACTCAAAAACGAAGAACAAATCATCTTTCTTCAGATTAAACCATGTTTTAAATCATTTTCAGATCTTACATACTTCTGTAAATTCGTTCTCAAACTTTTTAACATGGAAAGACCTAGTTTTTATACATATAATACAAAAAATTGACTTTTATTCATAAACTAGTTAATTTGGCTCTGAAACATGTTAAAAATTCTTTAAAAAACATTTTTAAAACTAGGAGGGGGATTGGCAGAGATGAACTCACCTGAAACTTGTAGAAAAACGTTTTAGGATGCCAAGCCAAAGCAGATCTCCAATCCAAAAGTTAAAATCACCCGAAAAATCCACTTGAAAGCCTCCGATATTCTTCAAGAATCAAATTAGGGTTTGTGGGGGGGGGGGGGGGGTGGTGGCTATTAGGGTTCTTAGAAAACTAAGAAAATTCGTAAAATTTTGATATATAAACCAGAGAAAATGAATATGGGCTTTAGAAAACCAAAACCAACTCAAAACAGGAATCTGACTTCTGCAGGTTTCGCGATCGACCGGACTGCGGTCGACCATGGTGGTCGACCGGACTGCGGTCGACCGCGACGGTCGACCGGACTAGAATTTTCCAGTTACACATATTTGGTCGTTGTGCATGTTTCGACTCTTTTATTTATCATGAATGAACTTGTTTATACTCAAAACACATGGTATACTACTCACATACCATTTAACTGTATTTATCAAAATAAATATCCATAAATCATAATTAATCTCATATTAATTATATTAACATAAATTTTCGGGGTTTTATAGTTTCTAGATCTGTTTTATGAATCTCTTTGTTTGATGGATGGTTTTTGATCTTATCAAAAGCATGCCAGAGGATTTTATATATGGCTTTATTGCTGTCTTTTCTTCGTGGAAGTAGGTTATATGTTGATTTTTTTCTTCGAGGATGAAAATTTTCATTAATCTATTTTTTTTGTGAAATTTTGGTATTATATGTGACCATCAAAGGGGATGCAAGGATTACCTAACAAAATGGTAAAACTCATAGATACTAATGATTATCCTTTTGTCCAATTAACGAAGAATGTTAGCAATAACACTTGAAGATGTTCAATTTGCCAACGTTGCTTTTCATATATAGGTTTGTGTTTCTGCACTCAATCCTTTTTTCATATAATTTTGTATAAAGCGGAAACCGAGTAACTTCATATACAAACATTGAAAAAAAAAAACCTAGCATGATTCCAAATACACACAGATATGTAAAAGCATGCTTCCACAAGAGAAAACATAGAAGGTAGCAGGTAACAATTTATCTTGGAAAATCCTTGAGCATTTTAGAATTGAGCAAACCAAAACTGACATTACATAAACTGGCAAGCTAAACATACAATAAGAAAACATATCACGCTGATTGTGGTAAAATTCATAGATATTTCATGTAAAACTTTGGCCTTTTGTCCAGTTAATAGAAAGAGGCATATCACGCTGCGTTTGGTCTGTTTCAGGTGACATAAATGTTAAACTACAAGCTTAAAATTCATAGATGCTACTGAGATTATGTGAATTCCTATTTACAAACACTACAGATTTTACTACAGGCTATTTTTCCTGATGATGAATGGCGTCAGAGTTTGCTGCATTAACCTTTTGGCAAATAATTATCTGATTCAATTGTGAAAACAATCAATTATTGACAAAGACAACATGAACTAAATTATTATGCTCTATTTAATTATGTTTTTTGCGATCATTACAATTTCTTACATTTAATATTGTAGACATTATTAGTACTGAAAATCGAAGCTTAGTTGAGGGAATTTAGATATGTTTTTAAGAAAAACGTTAAAATTGTAGTCTGCCTCCCTTTAATTTACTAGCTTTGTTGTTATGCTAAGATGAGCCTGATTAGGAATGAAAAGTTTTTTGGAGCTTTGACAATGAGCTTGTTCTTGAGGCAAATAGGCATAAAAATATAGGATACATGTGATTTTTTGAATATTGCCTCCCTTTTTTTAAGGCTCGTTGTGTGGGTTGTCATTTTCTTCTAATGTGCTAGATTAACGTCTTAGTTTATGACTTATACATTTTCGTTAAAAAGTAGCTTTTCATTGCAAGGGAAAAAATCTTTCAAGCTAAATTAAATTATGTCCATATATCATATAATAATACTTGTACTGGGTTTATAGTTTGAGTTTGTATTTCTTTGGACTGCCAACTCAATATCAAACCATAGTATGTTGTTTAAGAAGTTCTAATATATTATAATTAATTACTTTATTGTTCAAATAATTAACTTCTTTTAAAATTCTCATTAATGATCTAGAATGGTTAAGAAAAACTTTATATCACAATCTCAACTCGAAGGTGGGCAGTCAAGGCCTCGAGCCAGGAACTGGACTGTAGATGAAGATAATTGTTTGTTGGGAATATTGAAGGAAATGGTCCTTAAAGGAAAGAACAATGGAAGTCATTTCACTACCGAGCAACGGCAAAATGTTACTGATGACTATAAATATAGGACTAGACAAAAGGACAGAGACAAACTACAAATACAAAACCATTATAAAATTTTGAAAAAATAATATTTCCTTAATTACAAACTCCAAAATAAACCAGGTTGGGGTTGGGATGAAGGTAAAAATATGATGATTGCACCTACTGCAAACGATTGGGAGGCATTGATAAAGGTATTTTTTAAATTTCTAGTATTATTAAATTTGAATTTTATATATTTAAAACTATTATATATTTATTATAAATTTTTTACCACAGGAGAATGATGAGTATTTAAGAATTAAGAACAAACATTTTCCTCAGTTCGACGACATAAATTTTCTATGTAGAGGTAACACATCTAAGGGGCGCTGGTGGTTTAGGACTACTGATGACTTCAATGAGCGTGAATGAAGCACTAGTTCAGATAATGAATTAGAAGATACTGACGGGCCACACAATACTGAGATAAATTTGAGTGATTAAGAGGAGGTACAAGAAGTAGAAGAGACACAAGTTCCTTTTAATGAGACACAACCACCATCATAACCAATACCTAGTTCTACTCCGAGCATAAAGCATCACGATCAACCATCAGGTTTAAAGCGCAAGTTTAAAAACATTTCTCGTCATCGAGTATCAGGTATTGAAGTTGAAAATAATTTGTCGAAAATGATTGAGCTCCAAAAATAGGGAGTTGAAATTATAAAAGAGCTTGTCGATTCCAGAAAAGGGGTGCCTACTGAAACGAATGAGTGCATGGATAAGATAATGAAATTACCATGTGTAACTAGTGATCTATGTGTGGCAGGAGTAGAAGCTATTAAAAAGAAGGAGAATAGGCATGTCGTTAATATGCTTAACGGTCAAATGCTATTATCATGCATGACTCAAGAAACAAATGGATTTACAAAATACAATGACCGGTTATCCATCGCCTATTTACAATTACCAACATCAACCACCTCTAATGCACCAGTTCCAGGGTCAATCACGAATGTCACAAGCTCATGACAGTAACATGCAGGAGATGTGGTCATTTGTCAACTTACTTAATGAGAAACAAAACTTTCATCTGAATTGATGCTTTATGTTCAAGTCTCAAGACTCAAGGCTAATTAAATTTAGTTTAGTAGTATGTTTTTTGCTTTTAGTTGAAGTTGATGTTCCAAAGAGTGACTTTTTATTGTCAGACAATCAAATTATGTTTTTTTAACGTTTAGATTATATCATATGGTGGATGGTTTTTATGTTAGATAATCTTTTTTCAAAGATGCTAAGTTTTGCAAAGATATATCTTATGTTTAAATTATGGTTTTATTGTTTCAAATAGACAATTAGCTGCTGGATGTTTGCGTACGTGCATGTGTGTCTTCGTATGTGTTTAGTAGTATGTCTGTTTGGGTATGCAGGTTTTTCTTCTCTTTTTTGCCTGTATTAAGGAATGAAAAGTGAGGTGTGGGATTTGTATATTGGAGCAAAATGCTGTTTATATGTTGCAAATTATATACTAAAATTGCCACATTGTTTATATACTGCAAATTAAATATACTAAAATTGCCAGACTGTTACGTACTATACAAGTTCTTTTTGAACTTTAAAAACTCATTTGAAAATTGAATATCGGCTGGTAACTTTTCTTTGTGAAGTAACTATGTTGTTTTTAGCTAGTAGTCGCATGTATCTAATTAGATAGATGTTTGATGTGGATTTTGCTGTTCAAGCTGATACATCCTTGTCCATTTGTTTTCCATGAAACTTTGCTTAAAAGAGGGAGCAATTTTCAATTCTGCAGTTGTGTTCGCATAGTCCTTGTTAGGCTTATATCGGTTGTAGTCTATAGTGTTTTGTTTTGTAGTTTTCTTGACACTAGTGTAGCCCAACTATGGTTTTTAACTGTTTCTCATCTTTAAGAATAGTCACTCTGCGTGCTTCCAAGGTTGCTCCTACATGTTTAGGCAAGCCTCATTTTAGCATGATTGGTTCCAAGTAATTGAGCACTTCATTTTTATTTTTTTACTTTTGCAGGTTTGAGTACCTCTTTGCTTGAAGACCAGACGAGAGCTTCCACAACAATTATCTGGTACATGATCCCTTTTTTTTGGGGGGGGGGGGGGGGAGGGTGGGCGGGGTGAATTAACAGTGAAGAACATATTTCAGCATAGTAACTGAATATGCCAGAATGTAACTGAACATGCTAAAATGCTTTTGTTTCTTACATGCTGAAATTACATACATGCTTTTGTTACTGAGCATGCTGAAATGCTTTTGTTTCTTACATATTGCCCTATGAATTTACTGAAAGAGTGCATGGTTGTTTTTTCTTCCAGAGCATGATTTGAGATTTTAAGAAGCCTTACTCCATTGATTACTGGTAGTATTTTATTCTGCTCACACTGTTGTTGCCTTATTGGTCTTTATCATGTTTTGAATTGCTTGGTCCAGTGTTTTATATTGTAGTTGTTGTTCTTCAAATGTTTGTGGCTATTGTCATCATATGACTGAGTATGTATCTTCTTTTTCATGCTTGCTCTACTACTTTAATTTTTCATGATTAGCAAGCTAGATTTAGGTGTTGTTCGTTTTACTTGTTAATGTACAGAAAATGCATAACCTTCTTAAGTAAGTAATCCTAGGGATCTCAACGTAATTGGAATGGGATAGGTACCATAAGAAGCATGTAAATTCATAGTAGACAACCATTCGCTTGACTGCTTTGAGTGAGTGTTTGTTAGTCCCTATGGGAAATTAAATCCTCTAAATGTGGGTTATTCTTAAACACACTTTAAATTCATTACACGGTTCATATTATACCCATGAATATCTGACTTCCTATTGTTACCTGGAGCTCATATCTCTTTTAGCATTATGAACGTGCTAAAATTCTAAATCATGAGGATGAATTCATTACAACAGATTGTCTAAATTTTTTTATTTTTAATTTTTTTGAAGATGAATTCATTTGAAGATATTTCAAGCGATCTTAGTGTTGATGATAATGAACTACTTGATGACGAAGATGATCTTATAGAGGCGATGTTTTTGAATGATAAAGATGAGGATGAGTACATGTGAGAACGAGATGATGACAAGTGTTATTAAATCAAATGTGATGAAGTAGGTTCCTCGTCCATGTCTAACTAGGCCATTCTCTAGTCATATGCTTGTAGAAGATATGTTGGCTGGACATCCTGATCGTTCGTATGCTTGCTTCTGAATGAGTTCCGAGGCAATTCTTTTGCTAAAAAATATTCTCATTGAGAAGAATGCTTTAAGGCCAACTAGATATTTAAGCTACAATGAACAACTATGTATGTTTTTATATGGAATTTCACACGCCCTTTCAAATTGAGTATTAGCTGAGATATTTTAACATTCAGGAGAGACTATTAACATGCATTATAATAATATGCTTAATGTTATATTATCTTTGAAACATGATTATATCCAACTTCCCACGGTTGACGTAGACGTTCATCCTAAGATACGAGAGAATCCTAATTTCTTCTCATACTTCAAAGTATAGCTCTCAACATATATTTTATGAAATCTTTTTAAATGTGTATGTGTGTATGTATCTGTACATTAGAACTTTATATTTGTTTTATATTTGTAGAAAGCATTGGGAGCCATTGATGGATCTCATATTCTTGCAATTGTGAAGAAAAAGAAACACAACAGGTATTGTAATCGAAAGAATTTCATATCTCAAAATGTAATGGTAGCATGCTCCTTTGATCATACTTTTCTTTATGTTGTTGCTGGATGGGAGGGATCAACATTTGATATGTTAGTACTTCATGCAACACTGGAAGATGGTAAATTTAATGTTCCTGAAGGTAAATTTTAATATTTTTCTTTTTGGTTTTTTTTGGAATCAATTAGTACTAAAGTCAGATAATTTTAAATATGTAGGTTGTTTTTACTTAGTTGACTCGGGATATGCTAATACTTCAAAATTTATCGCCCCATATCGTGGATCACGCTATCATCTTGGAGATTTTGAAAATGGGACCACCAGAGCTTATCGAGATACTAAAGACAAATATAATCATAGACATGCACAAATACATAATGCAGTGGAAAAGGCATGGGGAATTTTAAAGCAAAGATTCAAAATTTTAAAAGTTCCAGGTCCATTTCCTTATAAAACTCAAGTCAAAATCGTTGTAGCTTGTTGTATTCTTCATATTTTATTGCAAGGCATCAGGGAAATGATAAATACTTTAATATGCTCAATGGATTAGAGATGAATGCGGATGAAGATGAGGAGGAAGAAGAATACCCTCAATACATGGTTGGTGTAGATGAATGTGACGCCCCTGGGTTCACACACGGCTGCAGTCCGGGGTGAAACCATGAATGTCAAACCTGCCATGCACCACACCGTGCAATAACACGTTTCACCA